>JAQZBX010016975.1:0-35995 GCA_029593785.1 Cabassous unicinctus
TACCATGCAGGACCAAAGAGAACTTAGAATGAAGCAGTAAAGTATTTCTTTTATATTGAATTTCAAACTGGGGATATAAAAATGACAAAATAATATTTTTTATATATGCATGTAATTGCAATAGGTTTCTTATAATATGCTTATTATATGTATACATATAAATAATAATGGGTTTTGTATTAGTTTGCTTTAAAGAATAGTTATTTATTATACCTAACCATAAAATTAAATTACTATGAACAAAATTCCTTGTTCTTAAGGAAATCAAAATAATTTTGGGGGTAGGAATAGCTATTTTAAACTCTTTCAAGATTATGTGTTCTCTTAAAGTCATAATTTCTCTTTATCTCAGTGTTGCCTTCAATTAGAATTTCCTTTTGTTCTCTAGGCTAGACAAATACTTCCTCTCTTAATATATTTGAAAAACAAGAGTTCAGAATAAGAGAAAATAACCAAAACACTATCAAGAAAGTAAATCTTTTAAAACTACAAATTTATGCAAATTTTATACAACTTGCCTATTCTCTGAAAGCACTTTAAAAAAATAATAGCCACCATTATCAACAAATCAATTACACATAAGTATCAAGGGATTTTATTTCAAAACAAACCTATGCTTTCTAATACTACAACCCAATTAAGGAAAACATGCTTTTATAGTGATAGGATTAGACAATCTCTCCAAAAGGCTGGCCAGCACTCAGATAGCTTTGCCACGCCCACACCTTCTTACCCTATTTACTTGGTGATGCCACAAAGCATCATCTGTTACAAGTATGTCAATATTCTATATGGAACTGTAGGTAGCACTTCCATCTCATTGCCTCTTTTTGGCCAACTGAATTGTTTTTAAATTGGGTATTGTTTGGCTTAAATAAAACAAACCAAAAAAAATAAAAATAAAAAATAAAAAAATCAAGAATGAATAAAACAGGTGAAACAATGACCAGATAATACTGTCTAATGGATAGGGTAAATTCTGAAAACTCCAGTAATAGAGAATTAAGTAATAAGCATGTTAAATTAGTTACTGGTAGGGGTTAGGGCAGATATTAGAGGTTTCCATTTTTCCAATATACATAGGGCAGGGGTTCTTAATCTTTTTTGTTCCACAGACCCCTTTGCCAGTCAGGTGAAAACCACGGACCCCTTCTCAGAATGTAGTGGCAGATAGTTTTATGACACTCAACTAGTATCTGGTCTAAGAAGTACCATAATTTTGAAGTATGAAAAATGAATACTACTGTAATTTATTGCATATATTCATAAGTGAGAGAAATGCTAGATTTCAGGTAGAGAGCAGAGAAAATAAAGATAATAAGTTGATTTTTTCAATTCAAGCTCATCGACCCCTTGAAATGGAGGTCCATGGACCCCTGGTTAAGAACCCCTGCATTAAAGAGACATTGGTATGTTAGGAATAGGAGGTTGGCATTGACTCTAAGTAAGTTTTAAAAAAAATACAAGTTAAATAATGATAATAATAAAAAAAACTTACAGTCTTTTAGTGATTTGGACATTGTTGTCTTATATATTGAAAACAGGCATTATTCAAAAGCATTTTGGACTCTTTAGTGAGAAGATATGTAGAAAATAAAGAATTCTAATTACTGCTTGAGGGTTACCTTGTCTTTTAGAAAGCTCTACAATTCAATTCCACCCTGTAATTCCATGCTCCATTTTCAAGTGTATGAAGAGCAAACTTTCTTTTCTTGCTTCCCCTATCCAAGACTAATGACTTACTTCTAAGAATCAACAAGGACACCAGACCTTACACGTTAGAAATCCGTTTTGTAACAGAGCTTCTGCACACACAAAACAAAAGATTTTCTGATAAGTGTAGAAAGGTCACTAATAACCCACATAAAATATAAAACATACACTAGCATTTGAAAGGACCTTGGTGATTTCATAGTCCATAATGTATTTTTTATGGCCAGTTGACTAAAACAACCACAGATATTTCTGAATTATACATGGGTTATGAAAATAATCCCCTTTGCAAAAGTGAGGACTCTTACATTGAAAAGATCACTACCAGGATGCTATTGAAAAAGGACGGTCAACTTTGCCCCACTCAATTTCCATCTTAATTTTATGGGGAAACGATATGCTACTCTAAAAGCCATGATGATTTAATCAAACACTGCAGATAATTTTCTCCTAAATTTATCTAACTTGAAAGAGAACTTTAACTCAGGTAATTTTAGTACCAAAATCCTGTCATGTATTCTGGATTAGAATAAATATGAAAATAATTATAAATTAATTAAAATCCATTCAAAATTATGATATTATCTCCATATGAAGGTATAAAGACATAATTTCTAAGTATTACATAATAACAACAAAATATTAGCCATTTATTATTTGGTATTGAAACTAGGATATTGAAATTAAGGGATGAAATTTTCTAAACTAATTTTATTCTGTAGCAATACATTTTTCTTTAATCACCTGCAATGCACTGGAAAGTAGCAACTTCTGGGTGGAGCAAGTGGTGAACTAAAATAAAAGGTTTGAAAAAATATTATCATATAACTTCTAGTTTTTGGTGACATCTGGCTAGCAACTCACCATCATAAGTTGGTCTCAGCCAACAGTCTGTTAAAATAAGTGCACAGAAAAATATATCTAACAACAATTCTAAAAACTAGATTAATAGAGGCAATCTCTAGCCAGAATATAAATCACATTTGCATTCTTCTATGGCTAATGATGTTGGACAAAGAAGAAAAAACAACAGGTGGTCTGGTCATGTATACAAAATTAATCCTATCCATCCAAAAGATGAAAAAGTATTTTAACATTTCCTGATTTACTACATTCATAGTCATGGGCTTGTCATACCAAAAGCTTTGATTGCCATCATTAAATTGGGATGGATAGGAGGTGCTGCATCTTGGGATATATAGAGTAGTATTTGCACAGCCCCATCTTTTCCCATTTTGATATTAGTACCTGAAAACAAGGAAGGGATAAAGGGGACTGCCAGGGACATGTCACATTCTAATAAAAAAAATTAATTGAAGCAATATAGATGGTAGCAGAGATTGGAAGAAAGTGAGGCACACATTTGGAATTGAATTGTAGCTGTTCATGTCTGTGACACAACAAGGCTTGGGACATAGGCGACCACCCTATTTCAGAGGGCAAGGTTAGACTGCATATACACTCCCTAGCCTCTAGCTGGGAGGTCTAAGCACCAACCTGTCACCAAACAGAAGCTATATGAAGGGGATTTAACCAGCATGAAGGGGATTTAACCAGCACAAAGTGGATGGTAAGAAAACAACAGGTGCTCTCTGGTCGTAAACATGACACTGGATAGATCAAGGTTAACTTAGTGCTGAGCAAATAGGAAAGAAATATAAAATGGTGCCCATATAAAAATACCACAGAGAAAATGGGAAAAGAGCATTATCAGAAGAAGAGTGATAACTGAATATAATCTTCTACTAAAAACAAAACAAAACAAAACAAAAAAACAAACAACAGATGAAAATAGATATTTTCAATAGAATTCAGAAAACTTGGCTCTACAAAACCAGACAAAAAAATCCAAGAAAGAAATGGGCTGAATTTTTTTAAAAAAGAAGAAGTGGGAAAATAAACTTTTAAACAGAAAAGAATGTTTAGTAGACAAAAACTAAAAGGAAGTAAGGATAAGGCACTCTGAAAGTGTCACTTTTCTAATTTTAAAGAAGTAAGGAGACACATTTGAGGTCTATAGCAACAGTGTGGGAGAGCTCAATGGAAGAAATGTTAAATATTTGACTCCACACATTCTCTTACAAGATATCACAAAACATAAGGAAAACTAAAAAGCATGTTACAAAAGAGGGAAAATGCCTATAAAATGTAAAAATTTTCAACATGCTTGATGCATATAATTTCTTACATATTATTTTAAAAGAAAAGATATCCTAGAAAATAAGTAAAAAGGAGAAACATGATTTAAAGAGATAAAAGAAAATGAAAACTAAAGCAACATTGAGATAGAGTGTGAAACATTTCCTATTTATTAATTTTTTGTTAATCCTCAAATTTGACATTTCTGTGGTGAGATTTTATCCCCATAAATTGCTTATGAACACATAAATTGGAACAAGTTTTCTGGAAAGCAAACTCATTTATTTGTACCAAAATTCCCACAGTTTTTCTTTTTAACTTATCTATTCTTTGAACAAATATTTACTGAGCACTTAGTACATGCCAGGCACTGTTCAAGGCACTGAGGATAAAGCATTTAACAAAACAGACAGAATTCTGGGCATGAAATTTTAAATATGTGCTCAGGGAAATGTTTCTTTGGTGTGGTATTTAAGCAATACTGTGAGTGAAATGTGGGAGTCAGACATGAACATATATGAGAGAAAAGCTTTTGCAGAGACGGATGCACCAGTAAAAGACCCTGAGGTTGGGTGCAATTCTCAGTAATATTATATCAAGGATTTTTCATAAGAAAGTCACTGGTGAGACAGACCAACATTTTTGTACGTTGTTTATAATTGCCTACAAAGTTGAAAACAGAGTATATCCATTCTTATGCTATAGATTTTATAACCATTGAAAAATATAATTTTAAAGAGGTATGGGATGTGAACTTTAGGTTACCAAAAGCAGGAAAAAATAAGCTCCATGTAATATATGATCCCAAGAGTTTTGAATATAGTAAAAAGATCAAGTATAAGAATGTTGATAACAAAGGTCACCTCTGTATGGTAGGATTGTAGATTGTTTTACTTTCTGATTTTCTTTCTAAATTGTATAATTTAAATGTATTTCTTTAATAAAAGAAACATTATTAAACAAAAGGAGAGACAAACATTATCAACAGAATCAAGAAAAGCCATTAATATTACTATTTCCAACATAGCTGTATTATTAATTCCAGCACTCTCTTTATCACAAACTTGAAGTTTTAAACTTATTTTGAATTACTTATCCTCTTATCTAGTCCATCAATACTCTGGATGGTTCCTCTTTTATAACTGTTTCAAAAATTTCCCCTCTCTTCCATGTCACTGCTTCTCCCTATTATTTAGATCTATAGGTACATGTATGTATGTAGTCTTTGTTTTCTCCTTTACAAGCATATGGCAAGAGTCATCCATTTCACTCAGTGACAAATGCCCTCTCACAATATCTACTACTTTGACCTTTAATTAGATCTTCCCAGACAATCTAAAACAATTCATGTCTGAGACCCTCCTTGTCTGTATGAGTCCCAAAGGATTGGTTCAACAGCAGGAAAGTATCTTACTACATCTTAGGACGTGTGTAGCCAAAGAAGTAAATAAGCAGGAGTTGCGTGAGATTGGTTAAAAAAAAACAAAGAAAGAAAGGATAAAAACATAGCAAACTATGCAAATAGGTCATTAATGAAAAATGAAAGCTGAGAAAGGTATTGGAATGCAAAGGAAAATCTGATACTGAGTAATCAGAGAGCAGGTTGGCCAACAGTGCCCTTCTCATAAACTTGTTGTTTTAGTAAATATATAAAGAATACAGTCTGGTGTTGTCATTTGAAAATATTGTTAAAACAAATAAAAAAAAAACAATAAGAATATTTAAAGCAAGTAAAATATGGAGGTTAGAAAGGAAAGAAAGAAGTAAGGAAGGAGGGAGAGAAGGAAAAGAAAGAAAAATTAGTTGAGCTGGCATAATTTGAAAAGAGTAAATGATTAGAATGCCAGATAGGAAGGAAAAGGAAGTATGGCTCCTGAAGAGATGCTATGAAATGCATATGTGTAAATAGTTCTAGCATGTGTTGCTGTATCCACATTAGGAGAGGCTTTGGAGAAGAATATAGAAAATAGTTTAATTGGACTGGAGATGATAGCAGATGGGTGAGAAAGCTAGAATGCTTGGAAAGTAATTGTTTGATTGAGGTAGAAGAAAATTTAAAAAAATTTTAAAAGTAGAAGAGATTGGAGAAAAGTAACAAATTAGGATGAAGCAAAGGAATCAGGCTGTGTGTCTCATGTGGTGAAAGGTAAAGGCTAAAGTCCGATCCTATTAGAAGCTATAGAAGAGGAAGTGTTGAGCTCCATCCAGCAGTACCTTTTGTGAAGTCGGGGCTAAGCTGGAGTATTTATATCCAGATTGTCTTTGGTCACATATGGGGTACTGGGTAGTTCCCACGTTCCTTCATTGTGAATAGGCACCATCCAGTCAAGGCAGTGCTCTTGCCGTTGAGCGGCTGAATCTGCCTGGGCCCCAGAAACACACCCAAAAAGATAGGGTGGTAACAAGTTCGATCAAACAAAAGAAATTAGAGGTATTAGGCAAATGTTCTCAAGCAAATAAAAGTTCATAGGGAAGCAGAGTCCAGCCAAGAATAAGAGTCAAGACTCTATTTGGCACAGAGAAATATTTATGAGCTAAACCAGGGCTTTCATGAGAAGGTAGCATAAGAACATGCTCCGTGCTCCAGCTTGAATAGCGTGGAAAGGCCAGCCAATGCAGTTATCTATCTGTCCAGCCCTCCTTGGTACCCCAAATCCTTACACTGGTAAAATACTGTTTCCGGAACTCCTACAAAAATAAAGTTCATTATGCTTACAGATTACATTCACATTTCCACTACTATTAACAAGCCTTAGATTAGGATATTTCAGAAAGTCTGGGGCAGAGGGTATTGCCATGAACCCAAACCTGCCAGTATCAGGAAGTCAAAGGTGACAATCTATATCATTGACAATAGATGAGGCAGATACAAAATGCATCTCCTAATCAGTCGCCTGGCTTTGTAATCAGCCATGGTTCATAGATGTCCAGTAGGAATGCAAAGTAACATCCACAATAAATAATTACTAATACTATTAAAAAACACTGCTCCTACTCAGTTTCTCCATCTGTAAAATGGGGGTGACATGGGACCTACTTGTTTGGTTTGTCATGAGGATCAAAGAACTAACATGTGTCAACTTAGAACAGTATATTCCACATAATAAACATTTAAAAATTGGTAGCTATTTTATTATTACCACTACTAAAACAATTTATTGAGTATTTATTATGTCTCAGGCATATGCCGATATGCTTGTATATGCAATTTTGTTTAAGTTTTAAAATAGTTCTTTGAGATAGGCTTTGCTTATTGCCTCCATTATAAAGAAAAAAAAAATCAAAACTGAGATCCAGACAAGTTAACTCATACTCCCAAAGTCACACACTTGCGCATGTGGTGAAGTCTGGCATCACACTTGACTGTCTCAGAATCCAAGCCAATGCCCTTAATCACTGTTTTAATGTCCTCGTTATACCATGACTGAAACTGTAATTACTCATGTTGCTATTAAAATATAGCCTACATAATTAGATAATTCTAAAGTTCTTTCCAGAGCTTCTTGACCTTATATTCAAATGACCAGAACTAAACTTCCAATTAAAAAATATGGCAATTGTCTTAGTGTGTCAGGGCTGCCATGACAAATGCCACAAACTAGTTGGCTTTTAAACAAGAGGAATTTATTAGAGTTCTGGAGACTACAAATCCAATGTCAAAGTATATCAGGCCATGCTTTCTCCTAGAGTCTGTAGCATTCTAGTACTGGCTTGCTGGCAACCCTTGGGGCTCACCGGCTTGTAGATGCATCTCTGTCTCTGTCACATGGCAACGTCTCTCTCCTTCTCTGGCTTCTGCTAACTGATTATGTCCAAATTTCCTCTGCTTATAAGGACTTCAGCCATGTTCAGCCTGATTCAATTTTTCCTGATCCACATAGGATCTTTGACTGTTCTCTTTACAAATGAGCTCACACCCATTTATTTCTGTCTTGGGCTTCATGTTTTCACTAAAAAAAAGTGGTGGTGTGGAAAAAAAGTAAATAAAGTTCAGTGATTACAGTTCTAAAGTTTTTGATAAAGAGATGTTTTTCAAATCCTAAAGTGCCATTTAATTAGATTAGGGAATTGTTGCCATGCTTTGCCATTTTGTGCCCAATTCTTAGATAAATTAATTAACTTTGAAGCTTTTAAGAAAAGGAAATTGATTCTGACTATCACTGCTGAAAAAGGTGTGGAATATCTGAGCTAAAGCACTTTCAAATATATTACACAAATTACACATTACAAAGTTTATTCTTCTCCTGCCCCCTTTTCCTTTTAGGAAACAAAGCTCAAGAAGAAAGAGTCAAATGTCACAGGATACTTGTAAGTGCAGAGAACTATGAAGACTGGCTGTGAGAGTGTTGTCTTTTTCTCTAACACCTGTCAAACAAGAGAACACTGTTAATGTGCTTGAATTTCAACAATGGAAGCCATAGACAGAGTCTTGGCAGTTCCTCCTTACTTGCTAAATATGCATTGATTGACTAAAAGGTGGATTACAAGGAGGTAAAACAGTTGAAGATATCATTTTCAGTAAGTACAAATTTATATAGACTTCTCCCAAGAACATGAAATTGGAATGGCTATTCTGAGTGATGGAAGCTCTGAGTATATTTCAAATGGAAAAAAGTCCCAGCAGTTGACAGAAAGTTGTTCTAGGCAAAGGATTGGTATAAATATAAGGGTGAATGTTTAGGAAAAGAAAGGATGGGGAGAGTAAAGCAGAGATCCCCATTGTCTGGTTCCTTCCTGCTTCCCCTCCCACTAGAATGTTTCTTTATTAGAGAATTTGTGAGCTTACAGAACAATCTTGCATAAAATACAGGATTCCCATTTACCACCCTATTATTAACACCTTTCATTGGTGTGGAACATTTGTTACTATCGATGAAAGCACAATTTTATAATCATACTGTTAACTATAGTTCATGGTTTAACTTAGAGTTCACGGTGTTTGCAATGTAATTCCATGGATATTTTAAAACTTTTATTCTGTTACCATATATGCAAGTTAACATTTCCCCTTTGAACCACATTCAGATATATATTTCAGTGCTGTAAATTATGTTCACAGTATCGTGCTACCATCACCACCATCCATTACCAAAACATTTCCATCATTCTAAATAGGAACCCTCTACATTTTAAGCCCCCTAGACTTTTGACATCAGCAAATGCTTACCACTTAGAGGTGATCCACCAGCCATTCTGTTTCTCATGACCATGCCTCTTTTAGGGCAGTCTCTTGTGTTTGGAAAGCCCTGGTGCCACAGTCTGTTTCCCACTCCTATTCTTTTTCAAATAGCTTGTCCCATCTCCAAGACTCAGCTGAGGTATCTCCTGCTCTGCCTAGGCCACTCTCTCTTAAGGTCCCATTGCTCTCTGCAACCTCTAGCATTGCACTTATCACTTCCATTTAAAGGTAGAAATTCAATTACTCTGCCATTTTTATTTCAGAATTATCTCTTGATTCCATCCTCTTACCTTTATTCCATTACCTCTGTTTTGACTCTGGTCACTATCATCTGCTGTTTATCTGACCTCTTACAACAGTCCCCAAACTGATCTCCCAGCTTCACTTCATCAATGAAATAGTCAAAATGCTGCCAGAGGTTTCTTCCTAAATCATCACAAAATTTTCCTGTTTAAAGTCTCATTTTTCTCCCCATTTTAAAAATAATACAAATGTAGACTCACTAGCACATCAAAAAACATTCATCACAATCTGACTCCAATCTTTACAGTCTTATGGCCTCACAATTCCCCCACATTTAATCTATGCTACAAGCATATTGAAATTACTTGCCATCTTAAACAACTCATACCCTTTATCATATGTGTTCCTTCCCCAGACTAAGTTCCTTTCCCTAAAATGATTTCTCTTATTTAGTTCTTTATAAAACTCCAATTCATCCCCTGAGACCCTGCTCAAACACTACTTAATAAATCCTTTCTTCAATCTCTGACAAGCAGAGTTATTCACTATTTGTTTTGTGAGACCACAGCATTTTGTTCATATACTGAGCACTTACAATATTTTATTTCAGTTATTGATTTTTATTTCTGTCTTGGGCTTCATGCCATCACTAAAAAAACCTTATTTTTGTTCCTTTTCTATACCAGTAGATGGTGAGCTCATGGAGAGCAATGATACTGCTTAATTGTTTTTCTATAGTCCCCATACTTGTCACAATGCATAACACTCAGTAGGTATTCAATAGATTATGGGGAAAGGAAAAGAAAGAAATGAAAGGAAAAAGGAGGAGAGGAAGAAGGAAAGGGAGAGGGAGAGGGAGAGGGAGAGGGAACAAAAGGAAGGGAGAGAGGTGAGATTGATTTGCTAGGAGACACAGTGTAATAAGAGAGGAATAAATGAAGACACTGGCAATATTCCATATTTGAGGAAGCACTCATACTTATGAAAGTGGCCATAATCCTTAAGGCAGGGAAAAATTCTGAGAAATAAAAACAATATTAAATCAAAGAATTAAAAGAGTTACATTTCAAGAAGATGAAATAATCTTTCTACCTCTTCGAAAAATTATCCCAAAGCAGGAAGAAGAGAAATAAACTCTAATATAAACTTTCTTAGTTTCCTGTGGTTGCCATAACAAATTGCCACAAACTTGGTGGCTTAAAACAACAGAAATTTACTCCCTCACAGTTCTGGAGGCAAGAAATTCAACACTGGTTTCAACAGGCTGAAATCAAAGGGTCACAGGGTCATACTATTTCTGGAAATTCAGCAAGAGAAGCCATTCCTTGCCTCTTCCAGCTTCAGGTGGCTGCTGACATTCCTTGGTATTCCTTGGCCATATCACTCCAATCTCTGCTTCCATCTTCATATCACCTTCTCCTTCGTGTGTGTTAAATCTCCTTCTACTTTTCTCTTGTAAGGACAATTGTGATGGCATTTAGGGTCCATCTAAATAATCCAGGAAAATCTTCTCATCTCAAAATCTGTAATTTAATTCCATCTGCAAAGACTCTTTTCTCAAATAAGGTAATATTCACAAATTCTGGGGATTAAAACATGAACATATCTTTGGGAACCATTATCAGTCTACTATACAGACCCAAATATTTGCTAAAACTAAAAGATTTTTACAAAACTAAACCACAAGACATGAAGGCAGAAAGTGAAATTTGACAATGGCATTAGACTTAGCCAGGATGGCAAAGAAAAAAACCCAACAAACATTGAATGACTTATTTTTTAGGATGCCTTAGAGACCAACCATACTATATAAAAGTAGGAGGAAAGGTAGGAGTGCCCCAGGAGGGATTTCTCTAAGGTGAAAAAATTGGAAGAAAGGAAAAAAAGTTGCTAGATTATCTGACAAGCTTGCCTGTGTAGAAAATTACAGAGAGAAGCATTTTATAAAGATTTTGGAAGGTTTGGGAAGAACTAACTTAAAATATATATATATATAAAGTAGGAAGGAAGGAAGAAATATATAGAGACAACAGGGCAAAAAGAAAAATAAATGAAGCAATTATTAATTCAAGCAAAAACAAAAGTTCTGTAATAAAAGATATCCTATCATATCACCAGTGCCAGCAGTAAACACTATTTATATAGTCTTAATAATTAAGAACCTAGGGAAGCAGATGTGGCTCAAGCGATTGGGCTCCCGTCTACTATATGGAGGTCCCAGGTTCATTTTCCGGGGCCTTCTGGTGAAGGTGAACTGGCCTGTGCGGCAAGCTGGCCCACGCAGAGAGCTGGCACAACAAAAAGAGACAAAGAGGAGAGACAATGAGGGACAAAACAAATCAGGGAGTTGAGGTGGCTCAAGCGATTGAGTGCCTCTCTTTGACTTTGGAGGTCCCAGGATGGGTTCCCAGTGCCTTCTAAAGAGAAGACGAGAACAGAAGGCAAACAAACACAGAGAGCACACAGTGAATGGCCACAGAGAACAGAAAGTGAGCACAAAAAACAAGGGGGAATAAATAAATTTTAAAAATCTTTAAAAAATAATAGTAATAATTAAGAACCCAGATATAGATTTAAACTAAAATGGTGATGTAGCTATATTGGAAGAATAAAGAATTTGGGATTGTAAGGAAACTTAAATCTTCTTCTGAAGCAATAAGAAGTCTGAATTGAGTAATCACAAGATAGCCTTACATACGCTATTTAAAAACACAGAAGTAAAATGACAATTAAAGAAGCTGAAATCATTGCCTTCCTGCAGCAGTGCTGAAGGGTTTATTTCTTTAATTATATGGCTTTAACACGTATTTGATTTTTGGTAAAAGTAAAAATTATTTTTAAAAGAAATGTGAAATTTAAACTATTCCTCTTTACTTTGTCCAGAATTATAACAAGTCAAATCAAACAGTCATGTGTCCTTTTTCTTTAAAATATTTCCACAAATAAAACTATTGAATTAATGAATTAATGCATACTTTAGTGAAACATTCTGCTCTTCAGAGAAAATAAAATTCATTGTTTACATTCCATGCATTGCCATACAAGAAATGTTAGATATAATTTAATACTTATAAGCAAATTATATATTGAATTTAATAGTAAATATAACTTCTTAAAGGAATCTGTAAATCAAGTTTGATAAAGAAAATAGTTATTTTCATAAAGGGAATATGCCTTCCTAAAATCATCTGTATTTTTTTGTGTGTGATCTCCAAAATATTGAATTTTTTTCCAGTGAAGAATGGGTCAGTTAATGTTATTCACTCCCATCTTATTATCACTGTGGACCATGTAAAGGAAAACGTCTGGAGAGAAGTAAAAGTAATTTGTAAATTCTGGATTCATATGGATTCAAAAACTTGCTTTAGATATATTAATGCTGATTTTATAAACCTGTGAATCTAAGAACTTATTTATTTTCCTCAACCCTAAAACAGACACAATGCAAAATAATATCTTTCAAAGTATAATGGCTCTTTAAAAATAATATTCCCACCAATCACCAGAGTGTGAAGTACAAGGAGAGTTTACAAAACAGGATGAGATTCTCCATTATTATTTCTGGAGAGCATCCTGGTCTGGTGTTTTTTCTTCTCCCCTTCTTAAGGAAAGTGCATTATCCACAACAAATCAATCTAAGTTCTACTTACTTCCTCAGGAATAAGGGTCAAGTAACAAGCAGTGTCCTTGGGAAAGTGGCCTAAAATGACCAAAAAGGCCATCTCAGTAAGACCTCAGGAAGCACAACTGTTTCCATTGACACCATAATGAAAACAAAACTCCTAAACTGTGTGCTTTCTGAATCATGGATTGTAAAAATATCACACATGCTGTGTTTTGACCACCCAAGAAAAACCAAAGTCACTGTATCAGTGTACTAGTATCTTGGTCCTACTGATGTTTATGATTGCTAAAATCAGGAGCATGGGTGGGCCCATCTCTGTTCCTGGGACAGAATCAGGCAGTATCTGCTAAGGCAACATTAGAAAAAAGCTTTAAAATGCCCCCCTTTGTTCCTGACCTGCTATGGGAATTCATGGCATGCAACATCAAAGGAGAAAATTCAGGCCACCTCTGTTGGATGTAGCCATGTGGGTGTGTGAATTAAAAACACACACAGGGAAGCTGACAGATTCCTGTTGCAGTCTGGTCTCTTTAACTCATCTGTAGGGGATCCTTATTGATAGTGGAAGAAGCCTCGGATCATTTTCAGGATATGCTCGTTCTCAGGAAAATGGTTTTCAAAGGTCAAATTGGTGGATCAAAAAATACTTCTTTCCTCTCAGGAACCGGCCAATAAAGAGGCAGGTCAAAATCTTGATAACTCAAAGGAAAGAAAGAATTTCTGGGGATTTTTCTATGAAAGAGATGAGAAATCAAGCTGTTCAGGTACAGCGAGAGAATTTGTAGACATGAGCCTTAACAGTCCTAGTTTAACTTCTCAAGCTAAAGATTTTGATACTATTAGAGCACACGTGACAGAAAGATAGTGGGCATGCTGATTAACCATCTAGCAGCTAACAGTACTGCATCCCCTAGAGGGGGGTCATTTGTCTCCAAGAATTCAGAGCTTACACCATATAACTGAAAAAAATGCAGAAATATTACAACATGGTAGTCTGTACTAGTGGCAAATTAAAAGCTGCAAAGTAAGAAGCAGATAAATAAAAATAAAACAAGATTCTCTTATTTGAGAAAAACTTCCATTTTAGCCATCCTGGTGTTTCTTTTAAATATATCTTGCTTAAGCCACTTCTTAACTTGATCTGCAATTTTTCTTCCACAGAAAACTTTGTGTCACCTGCTTGTCACCTAAAACTCTGCCCCTCTGAAGGCTCATTTTAAATCATACCTTCTTGATAACAATTTCTCTGACCATCTTAGTCCATGATGGGAATTTGTCTGTTCTCCTCTCCTGGCAGTTATCTTACACTGTCTTGAGATGTTAATTATGTGTGTGTGTTTCTGGATGTTTAAGATTATGCCTTGTCTCTTTTGTTAGATTGTAGCCACAGGACAGCAAGAACAAGGCCTTCTATTTTCTGTTTTAATTTTCTACATTAATTACCTAATGTTTGGAAACAACAGTGAATTTGCTTTATTGAGCATAAGTAATATTGGAAGACTTCTACTTGTCTCATATGAGACAGCGATTTAAGCTGACCTTGTAAAGAGATATTTTCCATTATCAAAAGCTTTTTTTGCAGCTTATTTAGGAGTTAGGCTGAGAATAAAAATGATAAATAGATGGACAGTAATATGGACCAGCTTCTGAGTTGTCTGTCAGTAATTCTGCAAGTTACCTCAATATTTATTGGTTCAGTAGACTTCCTTTGTGACTTCTCCCTCTCTGTATGAGAGGGCTGGATCTGGAAATTATCATCAGACATGTTATTTCATATTAATTAAAAAAAACTGAATTGCTTTTTAAAATGATATCAAATCCAAGGCAATAGATTAAATATCGACTTTCTTAAATGTGTTTAAATTTAGTTCATGGACTATTCTGAACTTTTTTGCCCTAATGAAGATTTAAATGGCCTGAGAAAAGCAGGTCTTAGCCTTTAGGAGAACACAGAACAGTATAAACTGAGAAATATTATAAACTATGGACAGAATATAATACATCAAATAAAAACTAAACTTGGAAAACATACGAAACTCATTTATGTTCCTGCCCAACTGGGAAATATAGCAAGATTTTCTGAAAGAGCCTTCATCAGTCATGAATATTTTCTTTTCTTTTTTGCTTACAAGGAAAAATGTACCGTTCTCAATCATGAATATACACGTAATTTTAAATAAATAAAAATGGGACAACATTGAAAAGAACAACATTGCATCCTAATGACACGAGGACTGAAATCAAAATTGAGGTCCATTATGTGGCTAGCTATCTGAGAGCTACTTAAAAGCTTTAAAGGCTCATGATAGAGTCCTTGATGTCAGAAAAATCACAGATGGCAAAATGAAATAGATGTACGTATGGGAAGGGCGCCTGCACACACACACAAAGCTCATCATTCAAAGAGATGAGTTTGAATCTATGCTCTGCTGCTTCTAGCAAGTGACTTTGGGAAAGTTCCTTAAATTCACTAAGCTTCAGTTTCTTCATCTGTTCAACAGACACAAAAGTCTCTCATTCCCTGGCTGCTATGTGAATTAAATGAGATGGATAATGGAGAATCCCTGGAAAATGGTGCCTAGCAGAATCCCTGGAAAACTGTGGTCTTTAAACAAGTATATACTTTCTTTCTGCTATTCCCTCCAATATATCAGTTCAAGACAGCAGGCGTATAGCCTGATTTGAGAGAAAATTGCTCCCACATTCAGAAAAGGCTTAATAGAGAAGGAAGGAACTAGTGGACTTTTAGAACAGGAAATACCTGGAGCAGTAGAAAAGGTGTTTGGGGAAAGTAAAAACATGAATCCAAATATGTAGGTGGATACACATACTCCTGGGAGGATGTCTGAGGGTTTTAGTGGAAAAATTATATAAGAAGCAAAAATATAAGTTGAGGCTAGGATCATGATTGTCAGGTGTTGCATCTTGGGAAGAGGGTGGGCATCTTAGGAAGCCAATGAAGCCCCCCTGAGCAGGGCAAAGGAATGAACTTTTCCAGAGTTTTTATCAAACTTGCCAGCCTTTCCTATTGGAAATATAAATTTCTTTCAAACATTTTGCAAATATATGGGCTTAAACCTGCCCTCATTTAAATTTAAATTAAGACTTTACAGAAGAGAAATCACCTTAAAGAGCAAAACTATATTTTTGCTCAAATAAATTATATTATTCTTTAAAGAAATGGCTAACAAGGCAACATAAGTAATTATTTTAAGCATATGGAATTTGGCCTAAGCATGAGATAGAAGTGTATATTTAAAGTCTGATGCTATCTATGTAAGATTCCCATGGTTTGGGAAAAGGAGTTGATCACTGAAGACACCATAATGGATTTTTAATGGCCCTCTGTGGAATTCTTCAGATATAATGAAAACTCTTTGTAATGACAATAAATTGCTCATATTATACTTATTATTCAGTAAGAACATATTTTAATTACCTGAAACATTTTTCTAGATGGAGAGTGATGCAATCTAAAAGGGCCTAAACATGCTTTTATTTATTCTCCTTTCCGTTCACAATTTCACCCTGTATAAGGTAATCACCCCTTTTGTTTTTGATGGATGACATATCTATTATTATCTCATAGCCCATATGTTGGTCTTGAAGCTCTGTTTCAAATGATTATTTAGCTAGCTTGGAAAAAAAAAGAATTTTGGTATTCAGAGCAAATGAACATGTTGCATAGGGCTCTACCCAATCCTGGAATGCCATTATTTTGGAAGAGCTCAGATAAACAAAATTCACCTACACTGAATAAAATTAAAACACATTGAAAGCTCAGTTTGGATGAATGACTACAGCATGTAAAGAATATATGATTAATAATATTAACTAATTACTACTTTCTGGTATCAGTGTAACATGTCCTGGACTGCTTAGTTTTACTGAAGGACAAAAAAAATCTACTTACCCAAAATGATGAAAATAAGCAGTCTCATAATCTTTCATTTATTAAATAACATATTAATCTTTCTACTAATATTTTAATTCCAATTGACATGGCAATTCAGTAAATTCAATATTAAATCAATCATAGATATTTTATTTTTGTCTTTTCCTTAACTCTGATTTTTAAGGAAAATCTGGATCAGTCTTAAATTTAGTCTAATTTCAAAATTAGCTTGTATTTTGCAGTGGTTTTCCTTCTTTTATGGTTAATTTTTGTGTCAACTGGGCTAGATTATGGGGTCCAATGGTTGGTTCAAACACTGGCCTAGATGTTGCAGTAAGGTATTTCATAGATCACCTGGTGTGGCAGTTTGAGATTATTTTTGTGAATCCCCAAAAAGAAAGATTATGTTTATAAGTTGGCCTGTTCCTCTGGGTGTGCTACCCTTTGTCTGTATTAAATCCAAAGATTTTAAGTTTACTTAATAAAATCAATTTAGGGCCTTTGATTTGACCACATTGGTAGGGTGTGACTCAGGGTTTAGTCACCACTTCCTTGGTGGGCTGATATACAAAGACAACTCAAGAAGAAGACACAGGAAGGGGGAGCTCCATAGACATAGAAGAGGAGACATCTCAGTCATGTTTGATTCTGGGACCCAGGGAATGATGAGCCATTCACTTCACAGTTTGCAGCTGAAGAGAACAGAGCTGCTGAGCAGCTGATGAGGACTGGAAAGAAAGGAGCCCTTGCCAGAGATTGATATAGGAAGCCCTGAGACACTAGGCAGAAATTGCCTGCCATCTTGCTTCAACATGTGGCACCTGACTTTGGTGAGAAAGCAGCCTTGAGTTGGACCCTTTAGGGCCTTATAACTGTAGGCTTTTACTCCAAATAAAGACCCTTTATAAAAGCCAACAGATTTCTGGTACTTTGCATCAGCACCCGTTTGGCTGACTAATACAGATGGCAATAACATTCACAATCAGTTGACTTTAAGTAAAGCCGATGTGGTTGTGCCCCATCCAATCAGTTAAAGGCCTTAAGAGCAAGAACTATGGTTTCCAAAAGAAGAAATTCTGCCTCAACACTACAACCTCTATTCTTTTCTGAATTTTCTGGCTGCTGACCACCCCCAAGTAATTGAGACTTAAGATTTCATTACACTTACCAGAATTTCTGGCCATTTTGAATTTGGACTTGCCAGCCCTCACAAACACATGAGCCAATTCCTTAACACAATTCTCTTAATATAAATACATATATGTTTATATTTAAATGTATATCTCTCTATATCTATTTATAAATATATAGATACATACACATATCCTATTGGTTCTGTTTCTCTGGGGAATCCTGACTAATACACCTTCCAAAGAAGTTTAAATAAATATATCTATATATACATAGATGGATATATACCTATAATCAAAATAAGTCTGCAAGGAAACCACTGCCAAAGTTGTTGATAGAGAAAGCAGCTGTAGGCAAGAGACAATGCTTTCCTGCATGGCTGTTTCTGGTGAGCAGGAGGTCTAGGCTGTTTCCAGAACTCTCAGCCCAGTCTAGGACTTGATGTTCTAAGCCATGCTCCAATCTATTTAAATCAGTGGAACCCCAATCTAGTCTTCATGAGTTCAAAAGGATGTGTGAAACTTGAAGAAATCTAGAGAAGACCCACGAAGATTGCTAAGTTCTTAGAAGAAAAATAATATCTATGAAGCAGCATTAATAAAAATGAGATTTTTTTTTCCACATTGGGGGAAAGAGATAAGGGAATGACTTCGGAGTCCTTCAACTGTGTGACACAAACAGGCATTCGAGAAAAAGTCCTCAAATGAATGGATGGGGCAGGAAGCAGATAGAGAGCAAACAGCTACCATTTTAAGAAGAGAAAGGATGAGGAAATAGAGCAATACGGCTAGGGCTTGGTTAGAACAAGAAGGTGTGATTTAATATGAGGAGATTTGAATGTGCTTTTAGGTTCAGGTATTGTGACCCTTATAGAAATTAGATATTAGAAAAAAGAACTTGATGAAATTTCTTTGTAGAAGAGGTGAGATGGACTGGGAGTGCTCCAAAAGAAACATCACTGAAGAGGTGATGAAGGAATCATAAGGGAGGAACACGGATTGTACCAACTTCCTCCACTATCCAACAACACAACAGTCTACAATTTATTGTCTGTCAGACCATGTTCTGTATTAAATATTTTAATCCTTGAAACAACTATAGAAGAAAAGTATCTTAGTTTGTCACAGGGCTGCCAACACAAAGTACCAGAATGGGGATGGCTTTCATAAGGGGATTTTTATTTAGGGTAAAAACTTATGGTTCTGAGGCCATGAAATGTCCAAATCAAGGCAACATCAGAGTTGCTTTCTCACCAAAGTCAGCTACTGGTGACCTTGGTGTCCTGCCACATGGTGAAGATGCCAACAATCTCTGTCGAGGTACCCGCCTTTCCTTCCAGAATCTACCATCTCCCGGAGCTCAGCTGTGGGCAACCAGGCATAGGGCTTGTCTCTTTGTGTGCCTCCTCTCTCAGTCTCCACTGCTCCTCTTTTCTTCCTGAGCTCAGCTGTGGGCTATCAGGCATATGACTCATCTCTTCAGGCTTGAGCTGCTCCTTGGGCCTAGCCTCTTGGCTAGGCCCATGCTTAACCTTTGGCCACTAGTGATCCTCGAGTCCTCTCTCAAATGGCAGATGCAAAACTGGCAACTTCCTTTCTCTGTGTGCCTCTCTCTGCAGGTCTCCATTTACATAAAACTCCAGTAAAAGGGTGGAGACACAACTTGAGTCACGCCTCACTGACATAGTCCAGTCAAAAGGTCCCACACCCACAGGAATGGATTAGTTCAAGAACATAATCTTTTTCTTTTTGGAATTCATAAAATAACTTCACTGTCACAAAAAGGTAACATTTTATTCATTAAAGATGAGAAAACTTAAGTGCAGAGAGTTTAAATAACTTGGTCACAGTCACAGCTAGTCAGAGGCAAAACCAAGATTTGAAGCCAATATATGAAGTCTAGATCCAGAGGTTACACTATTAAACATGTTTTCTGATTCTTTTATTATTTTTATGTTTGTTTATAAAATGTTATCATTTTGTGCCTTTATGGTTTGTGTTTGGGTACGAACAGTGCCTTGGGTCATATAATGTATTGGCAAGTCTACACATAGGGGTGAAGTGGTGGTAGAAGGAGATGGGAGACATATCAGAAACTCCAGAAAGTTGAAAGGAAATGCACAATTTGAAAAGGCCTACTCAATGCTATAGTTTAAACATTATAAATTACATATACAGTAAATTACTTTAAAAAGTAAAGATAGACATGTTCCTTTTGCAGCTTGAACATGGTTGAAAAAGTTGAGGAAGCTCTTAAAGGATTTAATCCAGACCTTCTGGGCACACAAGGGTCAGAAGTCACAAAAACAAAATTGGTAATCTCACTTCCTCCCTTACAAACAAAATGTTTTCCATTATTTATAGCATTAAGTTTAAACTACTCAGCCTGGCATATAAATCCCTTGGCAACTTTACCCCTACCCGCTTCCAATCCACCTCCTGTGATCTGTGACCACTCCTCATAACACAAATGCTCAACAATTCCAAATATGCCATAAATCAATGTGTCTTCTCTTTTAAAAATGTGATTTTGAAATAATTGTTGTTGGGATGCCTCCTCAGCTCAGATATCAACTCTTCTCTACATATTTCCAAGCAGAGCTTTTCACACCCATCTCTACAAACAGATACATATATTATATGATCCAACATACACATATATGATATGAATATAATTGTGTTTTTTTCTCTAAAATTATTGATAATATTTTACTCTAATTGTCTCTCTTAGTGCATTTATTCATTGAACAAATATTTACTGAGAACTTATGTACCAGGCACACTCTTCTTAACCAAGGACTATTAGTCTTTTCTCCCCCTTTGTTATTTTCTTTTGCCTCACTCTCTGCCCAACACATAATAGCCATTAATTAAATATTTGTTGTACTGAACCACCCAGGAGAATCTCAGTGAATATCATAATCAACAGATGATCATTAAAATACAACTGATCTTATATTTTCTTAGAAAAAAATAATTGGGAAGTGGAAGAATATATATGCAAAATAGCAGACCTTAATTTTGGCAAGGATTCAGGTCTGAAGCTTTTATAATGTTAATTAGGGAGTAATGAGGGACTGCATCATTTTGTTGCTTTTAATTCCTTCCTTCAGGTTTTAAGTGGATTTTAAGCTCCTCCAGACCACCAAGTTAGATTCATAGATTCTTAAAACTTCAAGGGAATTTGAAGTCATGCACACAAACCCCACATTTTGCAGATGAGGAAACTGTCCAGAAAGATTTGCAAAGCCGGGACAAGAATCCAAACTTTATTCCCAATGCCTCTTCCTTAGAATCTTGTTACTGTTTCCCTTTTTTTTTCACCTATTATTCTTTAGTTATTCGTTGGAATACTGGTAGAAAGGCATTGTCAGTGGGAAAATTGAAAGATTTGATGGTGAAGAAAATATTTTCTTCTTTTTAAATACCATGATTTCTCCTAAAGTTGGAATCTTTCATAATTAGAACATGAAACAGAGCTGGGAAATCTATCTTAACTAGAAGAGAGTTCAGATTGTCTTTATTTACCCTTTTATTCCTCTTTTCCCACCAAAAGGAAACTAAAATCCATTAAATTTCTTCATCTATTTACCCATCTACTTGCTTATCTATCCAATGTATTTATGGGAAATAAACATTTCCACTCATTTTATCTGGAAAATTCCCTGATAATTCCTTGTTTTATGCATGACTGTGGTTAATGTAGCAAGTTCTCGTTTGATGTAATGCAGACTGATCATGATTAATTTGTTTATCTAATGAAAGTGTAAAAAGAGAGTTTAGGAAAGCAAGTCATTGTGTACCACTTATTAATAAATCATTTGTTCTATGAGTTTTTGCCTCCAGGGTTGTTTACATTTTGAAATGAATTCAATAGTCTCTCATTCAAAAAATAATAATAATACTTTAACTGTCACTCAATTACTTTTTAGTCATTTTAAAAGAATTTAAGAGAATTTGAAAGAGAGATTTGCCCTAACTCTGAAAGACTATAGTGAATAAACCTTCCCTCATTTGACTACTGAGTCTTTGAAGACCACAATCTGAGACAAGGTTTTTGCCAATATTGCAATATGTGGGAGGTTTGATTTTAATCACCTACATTTCAACAGAGAGCTAAATATCAGCAAAGCAAAAAGTAAGGCGTGGAAGGGTAGAAATCAGGGCACAAACTCCTGACTGTGCGTTCCTGCCTATCTGCTATACTTACTTTCCAGTCTCAATGTCTCAACTGCCATTGTTTTCACTTCTAAGAAGCTTTCTCTTAATCTGATAACTGAGACCACCATTCTTTTCCAATTACCTTGCCTTTATCATTTACAGTATTTTCTTCCTACCAATCGTCCTGAAAATAGACACTCAGTTTCCTCCTGTCTCCTTGAAACCAGCCCACTGCCTGGCACCACTTTGTGAAGCAAAGCACTATGTCATTCCAGTCTAACAGGCAACTTGCAGTTCAACAACAGATTCAGCTGCAAATGCTTTTGAAACATCTTACTGGGTTACTTTTCTGTCTGACGACACCCAGGTTTCCAGAAATCAACTCAAAATGCCTAATGAGGCAATAAATTCTTTTATTGCCTGTTGAGAATGTGGAAACAAATTGGAGTGACTCACTCAGTCCTTTTCTTAACCCTCTTATTCAGCGAAACATTTTATTTTACTGAAAGAATGAAAAAAGGAGCTGACAATTTAGAAATAAACTAAGTAGGTCTACTCTCTTTTATGCCTCTAGGACACTCAGGACTATCTTTTTGTAAGAGTGTATGTTACAGCTTAATTGAGATTGTAAAAGAGCAAGAACTTGGCTTATTTGTCATCCTTGTGGAAATAATTCTCATGCTTGTCTTTTCACTTATTCTGAATAATTACTCCAGATAGTTTTTCATGAAGAGATTTCTTGTTATGTTTTTGTTGGTCTATGGGTTTTATTTTGTTTTCTTTTAAGATGCAACTTTCTTTCACTAGCTATTATAACAGGTAGACGTTTACTTACTTGTGAGGTAATCTAAAAAGCATGCTTGAGCTTACAATGCTTTATAAAAGATAGAAAATAGCACAGGAAAAAGAAAGTGCCACCAAAAGTTATATTTTCTCTATATTTTGACTAAACAAATATTTGAATTATTTGTATTCCCTGAGCATATTCCAAGTGATAACAGAGGTGTGGAAAAACTCTTGTTTGGAGATTAAAAATTTAATAACTACAAGCAGAAAAAAAAAAGCTGTTTATATGTACATAATGAATATACATCTTCAAACCAATAGGACTACAGTTCAAAGTCAGCTTGGAGTAAACTAAGCTCAAACTCCTCAATTTAGAGCTATTGAAAGAAAGGCTAGGAAAATAAAGGGATTTAGTGAACAGCTCTGGAACTCCCATTTCCTGAGCTCCCCAGGGTTCATTACACTACTGCGCTTTTGCCTTACTTACTGTTCATTGCCGAACCTGAAAATGCCATGTGGTGTCAGTTTCTTTTTCATGTACACATTCAGCAAAAACAAATCTTGAAGGGGATGAGGGAATTCATTTCAGCCCTAAAAAGAAGGGATCAGCTGTTTATTTTCTCTTTGAAAACACTGGCCTTCCCCACAGTTAAAAATAGATTTCATGTTCCCCTTTTTTCTTCTTTGTAGTTTTGAATCTTCTAAGCTGCTTGCTTTTAAGGTTAGAATATGAACAAGAATATGAATATGAGAAGAAAGTGAAAATAGTGATTGAATAGCTATTACCTCACAGTCTCTGGGCTGCTAGAAATCAGTATTAGTCCTTGGTTTATGTAATCATTTCTTGAGTTCTTGGACTTCTCACAAGAGGGAGGATACCAAAGAGGGAATAGAGGTAGTTTACAATAAGAGGCAAGCAGAGCATGCAGTTATTCATTTTGAATTTTCAAAAGCATGGAACCTTATTTTTTAGCCTCAGCTAATAAACCGGGATTTATGTTTTCACATATAATTAATATTTACTATAGAAACCAAATATGCCAGAGCCAGAAGGGACCTTAAATACAATTTAACCTTAACTTTACATTTTACAGATAATGCCTGGGAAATTAACATAGCTTATTAACTGATACACAGAAATGTATTAGGAGAGAAAGAATTATGTTTCTAAATACCCAGTCCCAAGGTTTTATCCCAACATACAGCCTCTCAACTACATATGAGTTAACTTTAACATTCTTATTTAGATAATTTGAGTTGTTAAAATAAATGTACAAAAGAACTAATTCTATGCAAAGCCTTAATTGACAAAATCATTTTTATAAGCAGCACTGAAAAAAAAATTTGCAGATCAACACAACATGTTAATATCACCCCTAAAGTACTAGTGAGTTATTGGAGACCAAATAAATTATGCTTAAATAATTTATATTATGCTCGAAATAAAAAGCATGAATGGGATAACTTCTTTTACTAACATGAGCAAAGATATTGCAGCTTTCATTCTTTTATTAACTTCCTGTAATGGAAGAATTCTAAATCCAAGCTAAAGGCAAATACAATTGAGCATATCATACCAAAAATATAATTATTAGTTCTGAAAAGAAAAAGACTCACCTTTTAATAATTCAAATGGCAAAATCAATTTAAAATATATTCCTCACTATATTGGTTTTCCATAAAAATAGCCATCTTGGTGATGTTTAAATAAAAAGCTATTTTGGTCATTGTGTGAACTCATGGCTCTTCCTCATGGCTTTCCTTCTATATGTCTGAATTTCTTCTGCTTACAGTGGAATCCACTAATCTGGATTAAGGCCCAACCTCATAAAGTTGGGCCACACCTTAACTAACATAACATCTTCAAGAGATCCATTTTACAACAGTTTCACACTCGTAGGAATGTGGAAAAAAGACCAAGAATGGGGCTAAATTGGGGTACATAATTCAATCCAACATAAAGTCTAATCAAAATTCTGATAGGGATATGCCCAAAATACCTCTGTGTAAATATATAAATACCTTGTTCATTTTCAGTAATTATCAGAAACTTCTTGAATCAGTAAAATAGATGATTGTTTAAATTTAAAATGTGCAGAAACATTGCTCAGATAATTTTTAAAACTTCCAAGTTTCTCATTCATCAAAGAAGCATCTCCTTGGTAGCAATCTTCTAGACATGTTAATTTGTTTTAAATTATTTAAGGCAAGCACCTAACATCAGAAGATGTGGCTTTTCATTACAAATTTTCACTAGTTTTTGTAATTTCAAACAAGGTACTTCACATTTCTGAGCTTCACTTTTCTTATTTGTATATATTACATGCTTTAGACTTGATAATCTCTAGTTGCCTTCTAAATACTCACATTCTAAATAACATTTTACCTTAAAAATCACACTTCTGGATTGGACATTATACAGTTTATTTAATGCATTACAAAATTACCTTATTGATATTAGAACCGGGATAAGTTTTACCTGGCAATCAAAATCAAAAAAATACTTTTCCACTTCTCCCAAATGGTCCATAAGCATACTCAAGAAAAATAAAAAAAAGAGAAATAACAATTGCTCAAGTTACATAATACCACTGTAGGGACTCAAGAATTTTCTGATACATTGAACTAGTTAATGTAATACAAGAGAATGTTGTTCAATGAACAAATAACTTACTCTATATTTTAGAAACTGGGATTTTCTCTTGTACCTAACCTATATGTTATGATGGAAAATTAAATTATATATAAGCTCACTTGTTGTCTAACAGGGTTTGTAACGAGCATTTCTTGGGATGTTATGTAAGTCCCTCTTCTCTTGGAACTGCCTTCACTGTCCAAACAGGTGAGTCTCAGAGAGCTACATGACATTTTCTCTCCCAATTACAGTTGACTTGCCATAAATGGATATGTGAGACAAGATGAACCAATCGTTTTTTTCTCCCAGGAATTTAGAATTGGGATTGATAAATGCTTTTTCAGCTTAGTCCAGGTCTTTGGAAGTAGATGTAAACTCATGACTACGGAGTGATCTTCTTCCAGCTTCTATGAGGATTGGAAGCAGCAGTCTGGCACTGGAGAAGGATGAGGTACACAGGGAGAAACAGAGATGGAAGGCAGAGGAAATATTCCAGCAGGCGTTAAGCATCCAGGTCCAGTGTCTCCTAAAGAGCAAGGCACATTCTTGCTATCAGATTCCATGAGACAATCCAGCATCCTTTTAATAAATAAATTTTTGGTCTAAGCTAGCTCAAGTTGACGTTTGTTACTTGTGAACAAAAATCTCTAAGTAAGTCCAGGACATTTTAGTAGTTTTGTTCAAATCAGTTGTACAGACTTCCAAAAATAAATTAAAGAACTCTCAGAATCACCTGTGTGAAATAAGTAGGCAGTAAAAGCATGATCTATACAGATTATAAAACTATGCACATGAAAACATAAAAGCCAGTCTGTATAGAATAGAAATATTGGTAGAACCATCTAAGCAATGGTTAAAGTAAATCTAAAATGCTTTGCTGTATTTTGTTTCCCTAAACAATTTTTACAGCCTTGCTCACATTAAAAAGTTCACTTTTAATATTTTTTATGTGAAAAAGGAGATTAATTTATGCATTACATTTTGCCTCAATATCTTCCTTTGGTAAACATAATAAGGATGTTTCACTGGTTACTTTATAAAGCAATGTTTAAATTAGTTTACCTACCCTTTACATCACATTTTGTGTTTTAAGGGCTCTGTGAAGCAATGAAAAGAGTATAATGGAGCCATAGATCAAGGCACCTCATTCATTAACTTCTAAAATATCACCTCATTTATTTAGTCTTTCTCTGGAGTTACTCTTTTGATAAGTAGCAACTTTTTAAAACATCCATTTAAGTGAAATGAGAAAGAATGGTGCACTTTGTTCCAATGCATATAAAAGCGCTTTTCTTACATCTAAATTTACTTTAGCCAGGAAAATTACAGTGTAATCACTACATCTGTTTTTTGTATATAAGAAGTGGGAGGAATACTATTGGCTTTTACATTTACAGCACACTAAATGGCTAATACAGATTTTGGCACTGTGGGAAAACTTTGATGATATTGCCCTGTCTCAGAGAACAAAAATGGTGAAATCACTGGATGGCATGCCAAAATATTTGAAAGGTGAAAACATGCTTCAAAGATGTCAGTAAGAAGAGAAATTGGTTACCAAATGTAATTCATTAAAAGTAATAGTACATATTACCCTGTAATTTTTTATCAGTTTGAGGCTTCATACAAAAGTTAATATCAGGACATCCTTTAAATGAAAGAATAGGTAATACATTGCCCTGCAAATGTAACTTCTTTTGTAACAGAAATACAAAGTCACTCTGAGAAAGTGTGAGGCAGCAGTAACATAAGAAATATAAGGATAAATATGTCAGACTTTTAGACATGGTCATTTCTTGTAAAACATCCAATTCACAAGGTTGGAAAAATTAATGGCCTCTAAGATTTATGAGATGAGCCTAAGGGTGGTAAAACACTATAGATACTAAAGTATTCCAATAACTTATTTTTAATCTATGATTTTATTAAATAGCATGAAAGCATGGGAAAATGAAATATAGAATCAGAAATTTAACCCTTATCCCCCTCTAAAAATATTTTCTTTTAATTATGCTTTTCCTACTCACTAGCCATTGGTCCAAGCATTTTCAAATTAAAATATTCTGAAGTTTCAAGTATATAACTTCTCAGAACTATACATATGAAAAATGATATTTGGGGACAGATTAGCCACAAGTTCTCAGTAAAGCCATCTTTTCTCTTTTCTAGAAAGTCTAGAAATTCTTCAATTTAACAGGACAGAGGTGGCATTTTGTCTTCAATTTACCTTTCATAGTTGGTTATAAGCTTCTCCAATTACCTACTTTTTCTTTTTTCACTTACCGAGGAATAATAATGAGTTATTCAATCAGAATGTAGATAAACCTTCCAGCTTTATCCACATTCTGGTATTGTCTTTTAAATTACAGCTAAGGAGCCCACTTTTGAGTGGCTAGTTTGCTGTATAAAAATTATGCTCAGAACTTTATAGTGTGATATAGTTTGAGTACAGAAATATCACTCAGAGAACTTTATGCACAACTCAGACTTATGTTGGAAATACCTTAGTGAGAAGTACTTGACTTTTGCATGGGATGGGGGTGAAGTACAAGCTATTAGCAAAACGTGTGCCTGTCCACTGCCAACTACCCCTCTACATGAGATGAATAACATTGAGAATCTAAAGAAAACAATGAACTTCTCTCCTTAACACAGCATGTAAACTCAAAGTTTTGCATACAATATAATTTATTTTCTTAAAAATTTACCATTTTCACATCAAATACAAAAAAAGGAATTATTTTAATTCTTGATTAAAGACTTTTCAATGTAAAAATAAACAACATGGATAGTTCCTGAAAAGCATTTTGAAAAATTCAAATTGAAAAATTAAGATAGAAGATATTTTAATTCTGTATTTTCTTAGAGCAGTGGTTTTCAACTTCGGCTGCACAATGGAATTATGCGGCAAACTTTAAAAAATACTGAGGCCTTGGTTCCATCACCACATATTACTATTTAATTGGTCTGTGGGGACCTTAGCATTCGGGGTTTTAACTCTCCCCAGGGGATTCTAATGTGCAGCCAAGATTAAGAATCACTGCCTTACAATGCAGACTAGTGTTAATTTAGATTAATTTTTTAAATAATTTGAACTATTTCAATGGAAACAAACAATACCATTATATGGTTACTGAAATGCTCATAATTAAAATCAAAGAAAAAAGTAGATATCAAAAACTATTGAGTAAAGTCAGATTAGAATATTCAATCTTGATAAATCCCTTTAAAGATATAATACAGAATAAGACATTTCGTAAGGCAACCTACAACCTTGAGCAAACCTAAACTTACATTAGTATGCCTACATTTAAATTACATGAGGTCTGTTCTACCTGTGAAAGATCCTGGAAGAAATTCTTATATTTCTTTTGACATTGAAATGGTTCCACATAATAATTTTTTTATCATAATAAACTGGAATTCCTGGAATCAGCATATTTTTCAGAATTATAGGAATGAGAAGTAGCATTTGTAATACCCAAATTGCTATGTTTCTTCCTGAAATTAACATCTACATTATTATACTTTGGAAGGCATAATAGCAAGTATTATTAATATGTCTGGATTCTGAAAGGAGGTTAGACAGAACTATGAGCTATCACAAAATTATTAATTTTATAGAAAAATAATAAAATAGATTTACCTCTTCTTCTTATGCATGTATGAAATGATATATGTATAAGATTACTCATTGTGAGATTATGGTAATAAAAGGCTAGAAGTAACCTGAGTATTCAACAATAAAGGATTGATTCCTCCCACACAATGAGCACTATTTTCCTGGGGGAAAAATACATGCATGAATATATGTATTTATCTATGTGTATCTAAATGTAATAAATTTATATATATATTTATTAAAATTTATAATTATAATATTATGTACATACTATCTAAGTACTGATGTAAAAAAATCTCCAGAATATATTACTTTATTTCTTTTAAAACACAAAAAATTATTTATAGCTTGCTACCTTTGTCTAAAAAGAAAGGTGAGAAAAAATATATTTGGTCATATTTGCTTGTATTTATATTATATGCTGTTGGAAGTATACAAAATTGACTAATAGAAACGGTAGGAGAGGAACTTCTCAGTACATATTTTAAATCTTATTAAGGATCTCTTATATGTGACACATAACTTCTTCTCTTTTGTTGTTTTTAAGACTCTCTTTCTCCCTGACATTTGGCAGTTTCATTATAATGTGTCTCATGTAGATCTCTTTGAGTTCATCCTGCTTAGCATTCCCTCAGCATCTTGAATTTGTGTATTTATATCTTTCATCAGATTTGGGAAGTTTTCAACCATTATCTCTTCAAATATTTTTTCTGCCCCTTTATCTTTCTCTTTTACTGGCATTCCTATGATGTGTATACTGGGATGCTAGAAGGTTTCCCACAGGTTTTTCAAGTTCTGTTTATCTTTTCTGAGTTCTGCTTCCAAGTCTGGACAATTTCAATTGTCTTATCTTCTTCAAGTTCACTGCTCCTATCTTTTGCCGCCTTCAATGTGTTGTTGAATCTTTCTAATGAATTTTTCATTTGAGTTATTGTACTTTCCAGTTCCAGAATTTCCATCTGGTTTTCTTTATAATTCATTTCTTATTATTGAAATTCTCCTTTTGCTCAAATATTGTTTTATGATTTCCTTTAGTTCTTTGTCCATGTTTTCATTTAATTGATTGATCCTATTTAAGAACTGTGATCAAAGATTTTAGATTAATAATAATGAAACAGAGCTTCCTTTGTTATAGTTGCCATTGACTTCTTTTTCTTCTATGACTGGGTCATACTTCCCTGATTCCTTATATAACTTGTTATTTTTTGTTGAGAACTGGACATTCTTAGTATTATATTGGAGTCACTCTGGAAATCTACTTCCCTCACTTCTCAGTATGCTACACCAATAACAAAAACAGAAAAAATAGAAAAAAAGAGAGAGAAAAAGAAAAGAAAAAGAAAAAATACCAACAAACATAAGACACTCACACACAAAAGAAAGCTGCTAATAGAAAAAGGCCTGAAGTCACTGCTGCTTAGAGCACCAAAACTGATGCAGGTCCCTCAGGAATCTGCCAGACAAAACAACATAAGAAAACAAACCAACAAAAAAACCCAACCAAGAAAAAGAGGTGCACTGGCTCTTTACTTTCTGGTGAATGCTGCTGTGACGTGAGAAGTCGCTGCTGCCCAGAAGGCCAAAACCAAGGCTAGCATTTGTACTGGGTCCTCAGGGATCTCCCAGACTGAGAAACAACCACACACAAAAGAAAGAAAACTATCAAAAAATGGCACAGTGTCTCCTTATGTCCAGATGGATGCTGGTGTGAGGCCTGAAGCCTCTGCTGCCGAGATAGGTGAAACTGAGGTCAATGTCTGTGCTGGTCCTTCAGAGATCTGCCAGACCAGGAAATGTCACACACAGAAGGAAAAAAAAGAGCCAAGGAAGGTGAAATGTCTCATTTCCTGGCAGATTCTGGTGGGAAGCTGGAAGCCACTGCTGCCCACAGGGCAGAAACTAAGGCCCGTGTCCATGCTGGTCCCTAAGCAGTCCCCAAGATTGACCTCAATACTCAACCCCAGCTTTTGTAGGACAAGGCTTCCTCTACCTACCCTGACACTAGCTGGTCGCTCCTAAAGTCTGGCCATATTTCCACAGCTGCTGCTGTGGGACAGAGCAATGAGCACTGGTCAAAGGTTCTAATTTTCACTTACAAAAGCTGAATTTTTGGCAGCCTTTTCCTTCTTCTGGTCCTCCTGTAGTTCTTCTAAATGTCCAATCTAGTTCCAGGGTTACCACTTAGTTCATTCTAATCTCTTTTCCAAGCTCATTAATTTTTCTAATGGAGAGAGTGATCTGTGATTCATACTTTGCTGTTTTGCCTCAATACATATTTTACACAGTTTTGATTTTGAACAATTTATTTATATAATTATAATAAAATGAAGAAACAAAAGAATGTAAATGCTTATGTTGACATTTTGGGATTTTATTCTAACTAATCAATAGCTTATAATATATTCTGGTTCAAAAATGAAGACAATAAACATTTCAAACAATAGAGAACTGATTAAATATATTAGAGTATAACCATAGAAGAGACTATTGTGAAAACTTTTTAAAAATTTGTGTGTGGGAGCCCAAGACCCAGGCTGCTCCCCCTGTAAATGAAACATAGCCTGAAGCATGTAGTTGTGGGCATAACCTGGACACTCACTAGTTAAAAAGTAACAAGCCTCCCCAGAGGAAAGAATGTACAGATGATGCTGTACACTCTAATCCTCCCAAGGCTGTATACTCCTTTCCTGAGATAACATCGCCAAACACCCGGTTTATGCGCTGCATGTAACTCTTGCAGAAACTCTATTCTCATACCCTATGGCATGTCTTTGTTCTGAGACTCCTTATATTGCCCCATCTTTTCCTGCCTCTTTGCAGAGTGCTACTTTCCTTCTCCAACTGGCTAAGTCCCAATAAAGCTCGTGTCTAACTCTTTACCCAGTGCGTTCTTTGGTCTTGCGGCCGCCCTGACCCATGCATGTCATTCAGGAGTTGGGTTGGAACATTTTGTAACAGTAAAGTTTATGATCTAAAAAGAATGCATATTCATTATTAACTTTAAGTGGAAAAAGAGCAGGTTAAACAGAAATATAAGGATATCTCATTTATGTAAAACAGTAAACATATATAAAAGTAATGTAAAGCTTCACGTTTTATTCATCAAAATCTCATTAATGGTTTTCCCAGGGTAGAGGCAATAGAGGTGAGTTTTGTATTCTTCTTTTTGCTTAGTGACCCTTGTTCTGTCCCACCACAGCCTCTGGCTAGTATTTTATCTGCTGGACATTGCACTGAGCATCCCTCTTCCTCCAGTGACCAGGATTTTCACTCCCTTTCCCTCACTGCTCACTTGGACTCTAGAAACCCCAAGCTGTGAAGGCACTAGAGACAGAACTTCAGTAAACACAGACGTGAAATGCCTATCAGAAGAAAACTTAGATTAGTATCCCTAAGCATCTCTCTTTTGCCCAAATGACAGTCATCCAGGACATTTTGTCACACGAGCTAGATTAAGAACCCTGGTATGAAAGCTAAACTAACTTCAAACCGGCAGTTAAATGCTCCAACAATAGTATAGATGTTGCATGAAGCAGAAAGTGTGTGTGGGAGCCACAGCTGGGATTTAAGCTCCCTCATTCCTTTACTCGCCTTCTAATCTTGGGCAGCGAAGCCACTGAAATTGCTCTCAGACAAGATGAGATTTGGGAATTATGGTTGAGTTAGGAGGTTGGAAAAGGATTTCAAAGCAGCAGAGAAATTTGTATCCAAGTCAGCTATGGCATTGGGGAATGTACAGGAGGCTTTTGGTTTTGAATTCTCTCAGGGCATAAGAGTCTTCACTCAAGTAAGCAGTAAGAGCACACCCAGGCTTCTTCCAAAGTCAACCTTAACTCTGGCTCAAAAGGTAGGAAAGTCAAATAAACTAAGTAATCACCATCTCAACCTTTCTGACCAAAGGCCAAATAGGGAGAGTTAAAGGCTAAATAATATTAGGATGGGAAGTGTCCTACAAGTTCCAAAAAGTAATCTATAAAGGGCTCTTTAATAAATATTAAGCTTTCAGTAAAACATTGCGACAGTATCTCCGTGGAGACTAACAGCTTCAAATGTGAAAAGGTTTCAAATTCTTCATTCACATTGCAGGGCAAAGTCAAATCTAAGATTCATGCATCTTACTCTCAACAATTGCTTAATGAGATTTGACTATAAAATAATGAAACTAAATTTTTCCTTACTTACAAACTCTCTGACACAAATTCTTTAAAAGCAGTTGAAATACCAGCAGCCTCACACAAATGATATTGTTTCTAAAGCAAATGAAGGGCAGCACTCATGTGGTATGTAAGGATTGGAAAAATAGTCAGCCTCATTAATCATGGGTTTCAAACTCCTGCACATCAGACTCACCTAAAGCGTTTGTTAAAACACAAATGACTGGGTCTCCTCTGCAACGCTTCTGTTTCAGTATGTTTGGGGTGGACTCCAAGAAATTTTTTTCCATATGTTTCCAGATGATGCTGATCTGCTGCCCTGGGCACCATATTTTGAGAACCACTGTTTTAGAGTGGTAGTCTACATAGATAGTCTTAGAGGTTTTCACATTTCCGTATGGGCTATTTAATTTTCTAGTTTTCATTTTGATCACTTTCTAAAGCTATATTAATACTAGCATGTTGTTTTCATATCTTCCCAATGGCTAATTAATAACCAAGGTCTTTGTTATGGTTGCAGTTGCTAGAGTTTATATTTGTGTTTACAATCATGTGAATACTAAATTATCATATAGCATTAATTTTTAAAACAGTTTTTCTCAAACTTGGTCGCAAGATGTATTCTAAGGGTCTTTTAGTTTCCAATTTTTAGAAACACTGGTCAACATACTAGGATACTGTACTATGGTATAGCAAGGGTACATACTAATGTATTTGACAAAGAAAACTCACATGAATATTTTCCCTCAGATGTCGGCAGCTTATTATTTTAGAAAGGGGAGACAGTACCAAGTGGCATTTAAGAGTGTGCTTTCCAACCACTTTATGCCTAAAAACATAGAGAAACTTAAATGAACCAGCCTTAGAGTGCAAGCTATCCTACCCTGCCCGCCTACTTGGGTACAGTCAATATCTTAGAGTACTTGTACCTTATTCCTTGTACCTCCCAGCTGATGAGGAAGCATTCACTGAGATGATCTTTCATTCCAGAATTACCTAATAATTATGCCATATTGACACACAAGCATTGAAGAAGAGATGGTCATTTCAGAGGCAACTTAAAACAAGTTGAGGAGGACAATTTTTCAGAATCCCTCCATATTCCCTCAGAATCCCTCTAGGGAGTATTTTCCTCTCACCATGCCCACCCCTGCACCCATCAACATGATGTGGTAAGCTAATGTCATTGACAAGGGGATGGACTATTCCTCAGATATGTTAAGAGAGAAAATTAAAGTTACAAAATATTAACCTAGCTGCTACTGTCCAGTGGTGATCATTTCCCAAGTGCTCAGTGTGTGCAGAAATAGTTTTTAATAAATTCTCCTCTAACCAACATGGTTTTGGAATGGAGTGTACTGGATAATGAAATTTTTTCACACTCATAAACATCCAAAGGTACATATTGTACCTGTATATATTGCAGTGAAATATTGTAAAATTTGCAAATAAAATTTTTACAGCAATAAAATTTACCTAATTCAAAGGTGCAAGGTAATTTTACTTTAATTATTTGGGAAGAACTCCAGAATTTTATAGGACACTAAGCTAGCACAAATGATATACTAAACACCAGCCCCAAGAAATTTCCATGTCTTAACTTATTTTGCACAACCACCTTACAAGGTAGACACTCCTATCATCACCATTTTACAAATGAAAAAAAGAATGTCTGAGGCACAGTGAAGTTATGTGACTTGCCTAAGGGTATATGGCTACTAGGTGGCAGATCTGGGATCTAGACCTATGCATTAAGTCAGCTCCAGTCATTTTTAACAACCAATCAAAACACATCAGTGCCAGTTACAGGACTGTGCTAGTTAAAATCATTTCTTAAAATCTGTATCTACAAAAACATTTAAGATGCATTGGTGGTTACTTAAATTATGGACTACATTGTAGTATGATTCAGACAGTAAAAATTAGGTGGCATATCTCTATTAATTAGTATGGAAAGGTATTCATTTCATTTGACATGGAAAGATGTCCATTTCAGCTAGGAGAACAAACAAATTGTAATCAATATATAAAATGGGATCTGTGATGGTTAAGCTAATGTGTGAACTGGGCCAGGTAATGGTGCTCAGTGGTTTGGTCAAGCAAGCACTGGGCTAATTGTAATACAAGAGCAATACATGGACTTTAATCATCAATGAATCGATTGCATAGATGACTGGTTATATCAAAATCAACTGAGGAGATTGCCTTCAGCAATGAGTGATATCTATCCAATCAACTGAAGGCCTTAAAAGAAGAAGTGATTTCAGCATTCAGAGGGAGAATTCCCATCTCTACTTTGGACAGCCAGTGTGTCCTGAGGAACTCATCAAGGACCTTCATCAGAGTCCCTGGCTTACAGCCTGCCCTACAAAATTTGGACTTGTATGTCCCCATGGTCACATGAGAAAATTTTATAAAATTTTATACTATTTACAGATATCTCCTATTGGTCCTGCTTCCCTAGAGAAATCTCACTAATACAGCCTGGACCCAGAGTGGTTCTTGAGAAACAGAATCTTAAAAATGTGATTTCTGAATTGGTTCTGGGATTTTTGCTATTGGCTCTCTACTCTGATTAGATTCAAGAGCACTTATGACTCTGTTTCCAATAATCAAGAAGCCACTGACAGTCCATGGCATGTGTTGGCAATAGAGATAACAAAATGTCACCACTGGATATGACTACTTCCATGCTTATAATAGGCATGGATCT
>JAQZBX010016976.1:8635-36089 GCA_029593785.1 Cabassous unicinctus
TTTCTTTTTTTAAAAAAGATTTACTAATTTATTTATTTCTCCCTCCCCCCCACCCCCCCAACCTTGTTGTTTTGCACGTGCTGTCTGCTCTCTGTGTGTTCTTCTGTGTCTGCTTGTCTTTTCTTTAGGCTGCACTGGGAACTGATCCTGGGACCTTCTGGAGTGGGAGAGAGGTGCTCAATCTCTTGCGCCACCTCAACTCCCTGGTCTGCTGTGTCTCTCATTGTCTCTCCTCTGTGTCTCTTTTTGTTGTGTCAATTTGCTGTACCAGCTCTCCACGTGGACCAGCTCACCACATGGGCCAGCTTGCCTTTCACCAGGGGCCCCGGGATTCAAATCCTGGACTTCCTATATGGTAGATGGGAGCTCAATTGCTTGAGCCATATCTGTTTCCCCCATTTATCTTTTAGCTAACATGAAGTTATCAGACACATGATAGTGAACATGGCAAGACAGAAAGAAAGAGAGCCAACTACCAGCCTTTGCTGCATTCCAAGTCAATTCAGTAAATTTCTGCAAACCATATAAATTCCCTGGGTTTTCTTTTTCTCAGCACTAGAAGTTCACCTTTCTTCTTATAAACATTAAATGTACACTTGAATAATTGGCAATGCAATTAAGCTGTCCACAAAATGCATGTGTGATCATAATTTAATATAAACATTTACATAAAGTGAGTTTTATTTACAGACATACTTGTGTCTAATAAATACAGATGCAAAATTGACAACTACCATATTTTCTAAATCAGTTAAAATGAATGGAAAAATATTGCAGCTACCAATTTTAATACTATTTAATTCCACTTTTTTGTTGTTCATTTCTTTAATTTTGTCATTTCAAGAATGTTACATAAATTGATTCATACAGTATATAACATTTGGGTTTGGATCCAATTTGTTGCATATATCAATAGAGCATTTCTTTTTATGGTTTGTATTCCACCGTATACGCATACCAGTTTGTTTAACCATATTAGCTAAAAACTGGAAATAAACCAGATGTTTTTCAATAGGTGAATAATTCCATGTATGTATTTAGATATTATGCCTTTTCAAATCTGGGAAATAAACAGAATGTCAGTAAATAACAATTAATAGCAAAAATATATTCATACATGGAACAATTTGTATTTTCATTTATACCACTTATACCTATTTATACCTTGGGCAAAACTAGCTTAATAAACCATACTAGTATTTATAATACTGTAACATTTTTTTGTCTGTCATTTTTATGTGTGCCACTTTAATATATGTATAATTTTATCTGGCTTAAGATTTTATCTTGTATTTGTAAATTCTAAAAGTTAGTCAAGATAGCAAGTTAAAAATCATGTAGATTTTGACATTTTTAAAAAGAAAATGTTTTTCAGGGTTTTAAAAAGTTATTTCTGTATGATCCAATAGAATGAAGAAGTGAGACCAAAGAAAATGAAGAATTAGAACAAAGATATTAAACATATTAATTTATTTTCCCATGTAAAATTTCTAGTTAACCAACATTATTTTATATGGGGTCAATTTTTTGTGAAACTGTATATTTTCACTGAAAATATTTTCTCACCCAACTTTATACTGCTAGAGACATGCAGCAAAATGTAGAGAGAAAAAAATGCTAATAAAAAGTTAATATATTACTGTGGCCAGGTGTACAAAAAATGACATAAATTATAATGATTATTAAGAATGCTTGGCACATTGATTTATAAGTTGCATCTTAAATATTATTTCATAAACTTAGGTGGTCAGAAGATGTCATTCTTATTTACTCATGGCCAACTGAAAGCTACTTAGACTTTCTGTCTGGACAATATTCATCTTTACAGCAACTAGCATCAGTTTGAAATAGGTAATGAAAAAGAACAAGTCAAATTTTATCACTATTTTATCACCAATATTTAGCAGAGTTCCTGGTATATAGTTTGTGCTCAACAGATTTTCTGAATAAATGATTGGATTAATAAATGAATAAAGTAATAAAGTAATATATCAGGTAAGTAAGATCCAGATTTAAACATTTTTGTTAATTCTTGTGTTAGCGAGTGTATACTTTACCAAAGTCATTTATTGCAAACAAATTTAATCTATTTAATTATTGAAGATTATCTCACTACTTTACTTGATTTCAATAATAGAAATGTAGCCTTAAAATTTTTCAAATTTTAGAATTACTGATTATCTTAAATCATGATTATATCGAATCATAAATTTATAGTTTTAAAATTTTTGAAATTTGATTATTCTTTACATTTACTCAGTTGTATTTAAAATTGAATTTTATAATTTTAAATTCATATAGAACAGAAAAAAATATAGAACAGTTGAATTTATAATTTTAAATTCATATAGAACAGAAAACATCTGAAGATACATATTGATTCTAATTTTTTAAAATCTCTGCTGCATATGCTTTCTAACAAACTGCTAAAAAACAGGAGGAATATATTTCTTCCCACTTAGAAAAGAATAGTAGAGAAGGAATTCTTCTATTCTTGGAAGACAAATAATGATTCTCACCTGTGATCAATAATATCCTTACCCATATTAGTACCTAATATCTCAAGTTGCTAAATTATTTTAAAGGAAAAAGTTTACTATTAGCAAGCATAATGTCATTTTGTTTCTAAAATTAGAATTTATCTAATTTTGGAACGTATTTTCTATCAAAGTACATAATGACAAGAATACAGAAGATCAAGACAAATATTAATACAGAAAATAGGAAGAAAGTGTTAACATGGCTTCCTGTTTCATAGGGGTCAAAAGTCTTCAGTTATGGCATTGATTTTTTATAGCTATTAAAGAATGTTTGAAATTTTGGCAGGCAGAATTATAAAAGGGCACATTCTAATCAGAGGAAATAATGTTATCCAAAATGAGAGAGTTTAAGAGTTGCTGTAGCCCAGAAAACATATGGGGGGAAAGACAAATTTAAAGCTACTCAGGGACATATTAGTAATGTGTTGAATGCTAAAATCCACTTGGGTCCTTCATTTCATGGACAAGAGGAAATCATTGAGACAAAGGAGAGAAATATGATCTGAGCTATTCTATAGGACACTTAAATTACATGATGGTCTATGGTGGGGAGAGAAGTAGCAGGCAACAAGATAAGTTAAAATGCTAAAGTTTTGGCAAGAAGTTTAAAGGAGTGCTATTCTTTAGACAGCAAACCGATGTGTTTTTGTTCTCAGTAATTCCTAAGTCCTAATTGTCTTGTGACTTCCACTCACTGTTTAAAAAGTATTTATAACTTCATGGGAACCACAGGATCAGGTCAGGAATATGGGAGTCACTTTTCCCTGAGGTACAAATTGAATTTACTGTGACCCTAACAAAACTAAAGTCTTGAAAAGAAATGTGTGTATGTGTATGTGTGTGTGTGTGTGTGAGAAAGAGAGACAGAGAGAAGAACAAGGGCAGGGGTGGGGGATGAGGAATAGAGAATTTTCTAGATTCCAACCTCTTCCCATTATATATCATAAGCAAATTTTGGTAATCTGAGCACAAAATTTTATTATATGCCATACAGTAAAAAGGATGTAGTATATGATATTATGATATTGGAACAAAATTTCCTCTAATAATTTTTTTAAAAGATTTATGGAATAGGAAGAAAGCATATAAATTTGAAGAAAATTGTTCTGGAGCAAAAATGATTGTTGATGTTTCCTCAAAAGATCCCATTACCACCATCCCTCTCTCTTGGGCTCAAAAGGATATTGTCCATATAGTAAAATATGATTACATAAAGAAAGGGCATGATATGGCACTTCTGATGTATTTTAACTTTTAAATATCATATTTAATATTAACTGATGGATATTCAAGTGATTTGAAAGTGCAAAATACTGTTCCTTTGCTGTACTAAGAAGCATTCAATACTAGTGTCCTTAAAGTTTCACCTGATTTAATGTAAATCCTTCTTTTATTTCTTAAAAACAGACTCCATAGACGTAAATAGCAGACCCAATATTACATTTTACCAAATCTGGCAGTCTGAGAAGTGGAATATATTGCTTTCAATATCTGTTCTGAACTTTGTACAAATTCAAGTTGAAGTAAAAGATAAGATCCTCACATTGCCTGAAAAATGTTTTAATCTAATAGCTTTTGGAGATCTCTTTTGCCTTATTCTCTACTAAATATAAGAAGACTTTGAAAAAGGAGCATGGACAATCAAGAGGATGTTTGACGGCTTATTATGCTACTTGTAAAGAATACTAGAGAGACAGGGTTCCCTGATCGGGTGCTGTATTTAGGACATCGAGTTTGACATTTCATTTGCAATAAAAGTTACAAATGCTAGAAAGACAAGACCTAGGCAAGTGGGAGCAGGCTCTCTTAAGTGCTGTCCCAGACATTACCATATAGATGGGAAATATAAATATAAATGAAGCATGCTATCGCCTGGTGAATCAAATTCTATTTCATGTTCAGATAGTTTAAGATTTTGCATATTGAATATCAAAGGACAAAAAGCAAGCACCTGTTATACTTATTGGCCAGGTAACAGATTTAAATTATAAGAGAAAATAAAAGAATATCACTATTGAATAGATGATAATCCTAATATATACAACAGAATGGTACATAATTAGATTTAAAAAATATCTAGTAAATAAAGCTGCTGAACTCCTGAAAGGAAGAGAACACTTAGGAATATTTTATCATATTAATTTTAACTTACAGTGTTGAACATTTTCTTTCTTAACATTTTCGTAAAATGACATTAGTACATAAGTTCTCAAGATATGAAAAAAAAAGACAGATAAATGTAAGAACGTTATGTCTAATGTATTTCATTTTTCAGAAGGCAAGAATTAAAGTGAGTTAGTGAGGGTAGAGCTGTTAGTAGGTTTAATAGGGAATACACTCAAGCAGAGTTCGAACTTGTCATCTAGGCAACAGTAAATACATTTGAAGAGAATAGTTCTAAATCAGGTGTTGGCAAATTTTTTCAGAAAAGCACTAGGTAGTAAATATTTAGGCTTTGTTGGTCACACTTTTTCTGCCTCAAATGCTCAACTCTGGCAGTGTAGTGTGAAAGTAGACAAAAACAATTCATAATCAATGGGCATAGCTGTGTTCCAATAACATTTTATTTATAGACACTGAATATTGAGGTTCATATAATTCTTGCATGTCAAAATATTTTACAACAAGATGATGCAACAAGGATACACAAAGGGAAACACAATGAGAGACACAACAAAGCAGGGAGCAGAGATGGCTCAAGCGATTGAGTGCCTCTCTCCCATGGGAGGTCCAGGGTTTGGTTCCCTGTGCCTCCTAAAGAGATGAGCAGACACAGAGCATGCACAATGAATGGACACAGAGAGCAGGCAGTGAGCACAAACAATGAGGTGGATGGGAGAAATAAATAAATAAAAATAAATCTAAAAAAAATATTTTTCTTGTTTTATATTTTTCCAATCATTTAAAAATGGAAAGAAGCAGGAAGTTGTATTTGGCCCACTAAGCATAGTTTGCTTATTGAGTACTGTTCTAGATCAAAGGCAATTACCAATTTCCTAGGAAAGGCTCTTACTACCATGTCCTGTGGAGGCTCTGTGAGAAGCAGTACATACCAATCATTGGATAGGAATAAAGGAATTTAAAAGGAAAAATTTCCAGTCAATAGGCTCACAGAAAGACAAAGAGAAGGGGCATGGGAATGAGAGAGCTAAGTGTTAATAAATTATTTAGTCAAGACATCTAGGCTGCAGAATGAAAATAGTTGGGAGCTAATGTATGGATTAAAAAAAGGAAATTATGGCCTCAACAAAGTGAAAGGGGAATGAGAAAAAGGATTAAAGAAATTAAATTACCAGGAGTATAGGAAATAATGATGATGATCAAAATAATAACAGTCATCATCATCATCATCATCATCATCATCATCATACTGTGAGAGGCATCATCCATAGATATTAAGAAAGGGGATTTTACAGTTAGATGAGTTCAATTTTGCCCTTCCACTTACTTAAAATATGTGGTCCAATTTCCTAATATAGAAAATGGGGATAATATCTACCTCAAAGTGTTGTGTGAGGATTAAATGTTTATATATAATGCATATGGAAGAGTTTACCTGAAAGAGCAAACACTATATAGGTATTTTCTATTATTACCATAATTTTTAGCTATATATAGGTAATCATGATGTCTGGGAGACAATTTTACCTATACCATACTTTTAAGAATAGGAAATTAGATATAATTGGATATTAGATACATTTTAGATACATATTCAGATGCACCACCAGGATTTGGTGATGGATTGGATAAGAAGATGAGTAAGAAATTTACTGAGTTGGGAAAGACTGTAAAAGGATGAGACTTGAAGTTAAAGTTCAAGATTTCAGTGTCAATTCTGTTTGTTTTGAGTTAAACAAGAGCTACCAAATGGGTGTGCCAAAAGAGAGATTTAGACTGGAGATAAACATTTTCAAATAACTGGCATGCACATGGCATTTTGGGTTGCTAGAGAAGAAAGTAGTTGATGGCAGGGAAAATCACATAGAGTCTTTAGACCCTTTCTTGAAAGAGTCATATAATGAGAATTTTGTTAATAGATGCAAACCAAAGCTAGATCAAAGTGATTGAAGAATAAATTGAACATCGGTAAGATACTAAGTAGAAGAAAATTCAGAGATGAAGAAGGACTTCTTTATGAGACGATATCAATAGAAGGGATAAGGCAAAGATGCCGGAGAAGGGTGCAGGATAAATCAAAATATAACCCAAAGAAGGTATTAAATGAAATCCAGAGCATAAGTGGAGGAACACTTCTTGCATTTAGTAGGAGGGAAGACAGAAAATATATCTGATGCAGACAGATTAATGGATTTGGTTTCCGAAAGATAAAGTTCATATTTTATAGCTTTTATTTATAGTAAGTCATCTCAGTTGGTCCCTCACAATTGCCCAATTTCAGAAGATTTACAAAGCTCTTCTTAAATTAAAACATATTCTTTTGATAACTCAAAAAAAAAAAAGAAATATGTGAAATTTTAGGGAGACAGCCTATATGAGTACATACAAAGCAAATTTCCTAACATCAGAGACGTTAAAGGATTTAAAAGTAGGACATATTTCATTACTAAAGAAAGAAAAGGATGGAGCAAATGGTCATATAATTTGTCTTATAGATTGAAAGAAGCATCGAATGGGTATTGGGACTAGATAATGTCTAAGGATGATTTCATTTACAACTTTTTATTTTTTTATGTGTTTCAATCTATTCATAATGGAAAATTTCAATTTTATACAGTAGTGAAATAATATAATGAATCCCATTTGGTCATTACCCAGTTTCAACAATTACCAACTCATGGACAATATTATTTATCTTTATCTCCAACTATGCACTCCTATATTATTATTATTATTATTGTTATTATTATTTTGAGGTACCAGGGGCTGGGGATTGAACCCAGGACCTTGTATGTGGGAAGCCAGTATTCATACTGAGCCACATCAGCTTCCCTGAATTGTTCTTTTGTTTGTTTGTTTTGCTTGTTGTTTATTTTTATTGTTTTTTCAGGAGACACTGGGAACCAAACGCAGGAGCGCCCAAGTGGAAGGTGGGCGCGCAACTGCTTGAGCCACATCCTCTCCCCATCCCATATTATTTTCAAGCAAGTTCCAGACATTACATTAACTCATCCATAAATATTTCAGCATCATATCTAAGAGATAGAGGATCTTTAATTTAAATAACTCAATTTTATTACAATACCTAAAATAGTAACAATAATTTCTCAATATTTGTGTTTGATTTTTAAGGCTGCTTTTAAATAAAAGATTCTATGATTTTAACCAAATATTATCTTATTTTTGAATTTCCTTATTTAGAAAACTCGCTCATTCCAAATTCTATACATTTATGTTTCTTTAATTTTGATCATTTCTCCTTCCCTTTCAATGTCCTGTTTCCCTTTCTACTTGGCAATTTTTGATAGTTTCATTCCACAAGAGACTAATGGAATAAAAAGAGATATACATCCATTTATTCCCCCAATGTCTTACTTTTTTCATTTTGTCTTCAAAGAAGTTTTAGGTCACAGAACAGGGGTAAGCCTTCCTGGCACCAAGGGATTACGACCAAGCACCAACTAGCAATGCAACTGGAAAAATACCTTGACCAAAAGGGGGGAAAGGTAAAGACAAATGAGTTTATATGGCTAAGAGACTTCAAAGTGAGTCAGAAGGTCATTCCAGAAGTTATGCTTATGCATGTCTCAGCAGGATCTCACTGACTGCCAAATTAGACACTACCCCAAGTAGTGGGACTCTTGGGAGCCCCAGAGACACCCAGTTCTACAGTCATGGCAGATAGCTCATGAGTTTGGTGCCTTGCCAGTGGATCCTACTTTGGGTTTGTGCTCCCCAGTGTGACAGAATTGGACTCAGTTATGGTTTCTATACACACGGTTCTTCTGTGCCTTCTATTTGAACCTATAGTTGATGCTGGAGTTGGTAGGTGTATGTCCAAGAGACTTGAGTCTTTGGGCTGTCCATGTGCCAGCTAGGCCCTAAGCTTCAACAGAGTTGCAACACCTACTCTCTAGTTCATTAGACTCACCCAGGACAACTAACAAGGAGGTGATGATAGACAACCACTATATTAAGGAACCGAGAGAGTTTACAACTGCAAGCAAGTGAGGCCCATCCATCAGCCATATGGGACTGAAGCCCCCTCTCAATTAGAGGTGGAGTGGGCATCACCATCCCAGAATTCTCAGGATTGGGGAATGAACTATGGACTAGAGTAGACTTACTGGTATTCTACTATAGGTATATTGTGATTCTAGCAGTGGAAGAAATTATATCATTGATGTGGAGGCAGTGGCCACTGGAGGTTCTGAGGTCAGGGAGAGGGAAACAGGTGTAATACACAGGGATTTTCGGACTTGGGAATTTTCCTGAATGACATTGCAATGACAGATACAGGTCATTATATATCTTGGCATAACCTGCAGAATTGTGTGGGAGAGAGTGTAAGCTACACTTTAAACTTTAATCCATGCATAGTGGCAATGTTCCAAAATGTGTCTATCAATTGCAATGAATGTACCACACTAATGAAGGATGCTGTTAATGTGGGTAAATGTGGGCGGTGTGGGGAGCAGGGCATATGGGAATCCCCTATATTTTTCTATGTAACATTTATGTAATCTAAATATCTTTTTTAAAAAATTATTAAAAAAGAGATATACTTAACTACTGTCAACTATATGAAGACTTTGGAAGTAGAAGAGAGAGATGATTTGTTCTATGTAAATTCATAAGATAAAACTAAGATCATTAGATGAAAATCATTGATTTTAGTTTTGAAAAGAACTGACTTTCTCTACATATTCATGACTCTCAAATTTGTATCCCCTTCTCTCACATCTCCACAGAACTACAGACTCGTATTTTTATACTCCTTCTTGATATCTCCAAATATGTATCCGGTAGGCATCTTAAACCTACCATAACCAAACCTCAGAATTATGAGATATAATAAATTGCTTCAAGCCTCTAAGTTTTAGAATTTTTTAATGCTACAAAAGCCAATATGGAAACATAAACTGCTGAAATAATAAACATGCTTTGGAGCACAACTGCCTGGCTTTGCTACTTAAAAACTTTGTGATTTGGGATGTTATGTGCCTCTTTGCACCCTTATTTCTTCACTTATAAAAAATACACTGTCATAGTACTTACCACAGTTAAAACAATTAAATGAGCACTCAGAACTATATCTAACACATAGCAATACTTTTAAAAAAAATCATTTATCAACATTTATGTATCACCCAATTTCAATGATCTATAATGCCTTTATTAATATCTAGTATTTCTTATATATGTGGTTATTTATTTATATAGTTACTTCTTTCTATTTTTAAAATTTATTTGTGATGGTGCCTTGCATTTAGTAGGTTCTCAAGAAATACTGGTTAAAAGAATGCATTTTTCTTTTAAAAATCTACTTCACCTGGAGTAAAATTCCTTCAGGGAAAGAGCACCTTGGTGTGTGTAACTCACTGATATAATCCCAGCTCCCCTAACAGTGCCAGGTATATCTTAAAAACTTGATGAACCTTTGCTCAATGAATGAATGAGTCTCAATTGAAGAGAGAATTTTAGAGCAATTAAAGGTATATACAAATGGATTCGTTTGCCTCAAAAGAAGTAGAGGATTCCCCTCTTACTAAATGTAAGAATTATCCCTAGAGGTTGATATGGGAAAGATTTCTCTGCTGCATATATTGCACTAGCACAAATGTACTTAATCTATGAAAGAAATTAGAGGAGACCTTTTAATTCCTAATTACCCTAAGAGTAAAGCATACATTTGAAACAACCTTGAATTATGGGTAGATATGTTTGCATTCTCCAGTAATCTCTTTACCTACTAAAAAAATGTGTTAGAAAACTTTATGTTTTAAAGAATGAACTAATTGTTTGTAAAAGTGTCCTGCCTAGGAATTTGACATAGCTGTTAAGCCATAAAATATTCTTTCAATTAACATTTTTCTTCTTAGAATTTTAAGTGTATCATTTTTTCTCTCCTGACAGATGATATCTTTTTGCATGAATATATTTGACTATTGTTTGGCACTTTTCCTGATTTTCATTTGTGTTTATATAAAGGATGAAAATAGGATTTAATTAGATAGTTTCCTCCATGACATTATATTAGAACATCATGTAGGAAAGGAGTTTAGTTAAGGATTGAGTCATGGCCCCACATGTTCAAGTCCTAACCACTGGTCCTGTGGATGTTAACTCATTTGTAAATGGGATCTTCAAAGACCCTATTAAGATGAGGCCACCAAGGTGGGCCTTAATTCAATGACTAGAGTCCTTATAAACTGAGGAAATTTGGAAACTATAGTAGGAACAATGAGGACACAGAAGGAAGCAGATCTCCGTGAGATGGAGGCAGAGGTTAAGTTACGAATTGTTGGCAAGCCATATAGATTTTGGAGAAGGCATGGCCTGCAGATACCTTATTTTTGGCCTTCTATCCTCAAAAGCTGTGAGACAATAAATTCTTGTTAAGCCAACCAGTGTGTGGTATTTGGTAAAACAGCCCTGGCAAGCTAAGACAGTCATCAAAGGCTAACAACGTAAAAAAACATGGCTTGGGTCCCCTACCTTTTGTTGACACTATTGATGACAATCCAAGTGAATAATTTTTCACTAGGAGAGAGGGGCAGATTTTATGGAATATTCAAAATTCTCTTTTGAATCAAATATGATGGATTAATACTTACTTGAATTCTAAAATGTAAAGATTTGGATTATAATTTTCATAGACATAAACAATAGGAATATAAAAATATTCTAATGCCAATTGCAGAGTAATTTACAAGGTATATATTCTAAAAATTATCCTTCCTAAATCTGAAAAACTAAATAATAGTTTAGAAAATATTTTATTACTGTGGTTCTAAAGAACCATTACCAAGCAACATTACTAATAAATTAATATTTCAAAAGTCAATATATTTCATATTTTAAATATAGTTTACACAGCAATAACAAACACTCCCAAATGACTTAAAGACATTTAATTTTCTGCTTCTCTGTATCTAATCCTCATAATTAAACTATAAATATCAAACTATGTGGTATAGAAAAGGGAACAAATTTGTCATATATGCAAAAAAGCCTGATTAAATAAAAATAATAATTGCATCTACCATCATTTAATTAGTCATAAAGAAATAAAGAATTCAATGAGATAATTTTTCACTTATTCTGTGATCTTTGTAGGAACTATTTAAAAAGGGTTATCTCATTTTAAAAGAATTCAACAAGAAATATTTCACTTATTCCCATAGTACAAGTAATTTTTCCTCAGCTAACTTTTTCTCATGAACAAGGTCTTTCCTTTTCTTTTTCCAAAATAAGAAGCTATAAAGCAAACTAGTCTCAGAGGATCAGCTTAAAGACAGTAGTCGGCAAATTTATACAATAGGGTTTCAGGAAATTAGTCTGAATTGCCCTTAGTTTTAATCACTGCTCTGTTTGTCCACCACAAATCTGCATTAGACACTAGGCAAGTATCTAGTTGAACATCATTCCTAAATTTAATTTTCTAGATTGCATTTTTCAACTCTGCTCTTAAGTGTTATCTCAAATATTGTGATATTTTCTATGCATAAAGTTGGGGTAGTTGATAGATAGCCTTTCTTAATCAGAACACTTGATTAACACCCTCACAACAATGGATACAGTTGTACCTAATTCTTATTGTCTTTTTTCTCTTATTGCTCTATATATGCTAACAGAAAAAATGCAAATCATAAACAGCATTTAGATTAAGTAACTTGAAGTCTCTTATTCTAATTTCCTTCTTTCACAAATTGAGAATAAATCTTTTGCAAATAGTTGTTCTGAGGAAGAATGTAGCACAATGTTCAGCACAAAACAGACAATTAATAAATATTGTTAGGATAACTTTTCCTATATAATTATATTTAATTCCAAAGTCTAGCAATTTTTTTCTGCATTTCTTAACCTTTTCCCTAAGGTCTTCCCCAGAAGGACAAGTAGGTTTGCAGGAGTATTACAAAGAAACTTCTTATTCAGTATTTATGCCTATTACTACCTCTCCAACCATTTCCCTTCTCCAAGACTACTCACTGCTTTGTAGAATGTTGCTTTAAGAAAGAAAATTTAAAACAAAACAAAGCAAAAGTTGAAAGGACCACTTTTGATTTAACATACCATTTTAGTACAAATGGTGTTTTATATTTGCAACCTAGAAAGAGCTTCAGTCAATCTTAATATAAACAAAGTAAATTTACAATAAAACGGATTTTATTGGAATCATAGTAACAAGGTAAAAAGACTTACCATGCCATGAAAATTTTTATTTATATGAATTTAACTTATTTAATAAAGTAATGAATCATTTTGTTATAACAAGACCTTGTAAATTGGGTAGAAAAAAAGAGGTGACATCTAATCAGATATCTGTGGCACAGATTTTTCCTGTGAATTATTTCTGTTAATTGGCAATTTATTGTGGCAAAGAGCATAATGTACATGTAGATCCCTAATGAGCTTGGCATTCAATTTTTGAAGGCCTCTTGGAAGTTTGGCCTCCTGACCATCACAGGGATGATCAGATACCTGGGGTTTGTGATTTCCAATATTATGCTTTCCTTATCTCATTTTGTAGACAGGCAGTGAGCTGTGGTCTCTTGTGCACAACCCAAGACAGATTATATTTTATAATAAGTTTATAATCATCAAAGTAATACACAATTTTGAGAAAAAGAAGGAAGGTTTTAACTACGTTTTGAAATTTTAGAAACTAAAATATGGATAAAAGAAATAATGTGTAAATCATTTGGAAGAACTAAAACTCAATCTCAAATTCCTTGAATCCCAGGATAGTGATAATATAAGAACACACCCATGCACACACATGTGCCCATACATGGTTAAGTAAGGGACTAGGGATTAGTAATGAAAAAGTTTTGTATTTTATTTTGTGTCTGTAATTGAATTTCTATTTGTTCTGTTCTTGTCAAATGAGATAAATGGTATGAAAGAGCTAAAAAAGTAATAGTAAAATTTTAGGAATAAATAAGTGGGAGAAAAAATGTAAAGAAGAAAAGAAGGGAAGTAAAATAAAAAGGAGGAAGGAAAGGGAAAGGGAGAGAGCAGAGCAGGAATAAAGGAAGTTTGATTAAAGTCCATTAATAATTTTAAGACGCAAAGGAAGCTACTTGCCTATAATTTAATATTTGGAACACATTAGAACTCCATGAAGATGTTGAGAGGTTTTATAAACAAACTTACAGGGGATATTAATCTGTATTTGCTTAGTACTGAAAGGAAATCAGTATATTAAAGGGAGTTATAGAAGAAAATATTAAGCTTTAAAAGACTTTAAACCCCAAGGGGCATGGGTTGAAGGGTGGAAAAATAAACATTCATAGTGCTGATTAAGATAAAATATAAAACAACTTCCAAAACTGAAAAGGTTGTGTATAACTGTTATAAAATTTCCAGAAAGATGCTAAGCAATCTTGCTTAACAATGCCACACTACCAAATCTCCAAGATTGTAGGGATTTGTTGGAACCCTTTCTAAATGCATTCCAATGATAATTATATTACTTCATATAAATTATTGAAAACAAAAGGCAATTATCACTTCTTTACCTAGCAGAAAATAAAATTATATGCACAAAGAAAAAATTTTTACAGCACTTGCTTCATCATCACTTAAAATGATTTTTTAAAATATAAGTCAAGGTTTTAGGTTTGGGGAAAAACAACCAATTTTGATATTTTAAATTATAACTTCAAAGCTTTTCAATGCCAACTTTTATGTCATGGCCAGCAAAAGTGGAAAAGGAAACCTCAGTTTTTAACATGCTGTGTTACATTTGACATGGTTAGTGACAAAATGTAAGAACTAACATGTACATGAAATTTTGTAAAAATGAAACACAATACTCAAAATGAAAAAATATCTTTGGATAAATTAAACCTATCTTTATTAATTACCTTTTGTACCTCACAAAGGAACATGTATGAATAAATACATAATTATTTTTTCTTTTAGTTACAATCTTGTAATACTGTTTTACAGTTTAAATATAAAATATTCATTATGTTCAGAAAACAGGCACAACAGAGTTCTTATAATGGCAGGGAGCTTGCTTTTCATATTTACTTATGAATTAAGTAATGCCTTGAAAAGAAACATTTTTAGAGCATCTCTTCTGGAATAGGATGAGAGATGGAAGAGGTGAAAGTCCAAAAGATACTGAGATAAAATAATTTAAAGAAACTCACAGGCCAGTCTTAACTTGATCAAGTTAACAGCCAATTAAAACAGATGACCACATGTGCCCTAATAGAGGTACACACAGAGCATTAATAGTGGGAGCACAGGAGGAAACATCCCACATAAGAAGTGGAGGAAATAATTGTCTACTGGAGGGAATCCATCTGAGCTGCAAGAGTGAAGTAGGAGTTAGTAAAGCCGAGGAGTTAGTAGGATGAGGGAGAATAAGGGAAGGATATTAGGATAGTCAGATAGAGGGAAGAGCATAGTGTGTGAGGTGTGATGGGTAATGACTTACTGCACTGCAGATATTCAATGTAGTTGCAGCAAGAGGTTTAAGTGGGCCAGAAGGTTCACGGCTGTCGGGTGATAAGGAACCTTATATGATAAAACGTTTGGGCTTTTCCTCCATGAGGACTGGAGAACTAAAAAAATTGACCATGATCAGAATAACATCAAAAACTTTTGGACACCAATAATTATAGGCATGAAATTTTAAAACAAAATTACTGGCTGCATAATACATGTATGCCATACCTCAACCTTTAAGCCAATTCGATTATTTGGACATTTAATTCAGGTTTACACCAATATACTTATAATTCATTAGGCCATCAAATATAGATTAGTTTAGATAGGAGATATATATATATATATATGTTTTTAAAGATTTATTTTATTTATTTATGCCCCCCTCCCTTGTTGTTTGCACTTACTGTTTGCTCTCTGTGTCCATTCTCTGTGTGCTCTCTGTGTCTGCTTGTCTTCACTTCAGGAGGGACCAGGAACCGAACCTTGGAACTTCCATGCAGGAGAGAGGCGCTCAATCGCTTGGTTCACCTCAGCTCCCTCCCTGCTTTGTTGTGTCTCTCATTTTCTTTCCTCTTTGTGTCTCCTTGTTGCATCATCTTGTTGTGTCAGCTCCCTGCACCTGCCCATTGTGCCAGCTTGCTGTATTCTCCAGGAGGCACCAGAACCTGAACATGGGACCTCCCATGTGGTAGGCAGGAGCTCAATCACTTGAGCCACATCCGCTTTCCAGGAGATGTTTTTTAAAAGTTAATTTATAGGAAAGTTGCAAAAATAGTGTACATAACTTCCTTTATCCAGCATCCATATTCCCCGCTTGTGAATATCTTACCACTTTTGCTTTCTCATACCTCTTCCTCCCTCCCATTTTCCTCCCTCTATTTCTCTCTCCCTTTCCTACTCTCTTTTTGTCTCTTTCTCTGTCTCTCTCTCTCTGTCTCTCTCTAATGTTTGTGCATAAAATATTTTTTACTGATCTAGTTGAATGTAATTTACAGATAGGATACTCCATTACTCATAAACATTTTTGTGTGAATTTCCTGGATGGAATATATATTTGTCTACATAACACAGTCCAATAATCTAAATAAACAAATTAACATTGAAAACAATATTACCATCTATAGTAAAATTTAATAAACAGAACCAATTTAAATTTTGATAACTCCCAGTAATTCCCTTTTTATTTTATTTTTCCTTCTGGTCTAGGATCCAATTCAAGATCATGTGCTACATTTTGTTGTTGTGTCTCTTTAGTCTCCTTCAACTTGGAAGAGTTCCTAAATCTTACCTTTTCCATTGTGAACTTGATATATTTTAAAAGTATGGCCAATTAGTTTGCGTATCCCATGGCTAGTGATGTAAACTTTGATCACATGGTTGAGGTGGTGGCTTCAACCATCACTGAAAAGTTACTACTTTTCCCTTTTTAATGAATAAGTATTTTGTGGAGGGCTATTTGGAGACTCTGCAAATATCTTGATCTCAACAAACTTTCACCGTCTGTTGATTATCTTGTCAGAATTGATTATTATTCTGATGTTTGCCAACTGTGATTTTCTAGTTCACCATTCGTCTGCATTTTTTAGTTGGCATTCCATTGTAAGGAAAAGTTTTCATTCTCCATTTTTTTTATTTAGTATATATTTCTTTAGTTCAGTATGAATGCAATGATTTCTATTTTGCTCAATAGGTTATAATCTGTTTTTATCAATATTTATTTAGATGTTCAAATGCCCCAGATTTCCTCAGTGAAGAACGATCAAGCTGGCTCCCATATTCTTTTGACAACACCCATTATTTTGTGAGTATTGCCTTGTAAATCATGATATTGCAGGCTCTCCTTGGACAGTGAAATGCCCCAGTCCTGGAAACAGCCATTATGCCAAGGCACTGTTATCTTTTAATAGAGAATGGAATTCTCTATTAAGATCAGGGTGGTCAGTAAAATCATTGCTTCTGGGATGTCATCACTTCTCTGCACTCTCAAAAGACAGAGCTAGGAAATCTATCTGTTTATATAAGCATACACACATGCACTTATCTGTCTCTATACATTTTCTCTCACTTTTCATCTGCCTGTCTATCCATCCATCTATCCATCCATCCCTACCTCCATCTATCTATCTATCTATCTATCTATATTTATCTATCAAAAGCAGTAAGTTCATACCAATGCCTTAAATCCAGTCCACACACCCCCACATGGTTTAATTTGGCTCATCTATTTCCGTATTTGTAAATCTCTTCTCTAACAATGAGTCGTGTGGCACCCATTATTGTCAATATACTTACTTGTTTGCTCATTTCCTATGTAACTAATCTACTGATACTATCAGCTGCTTTCTTGACCCATTAACTCCTCAGCCAACCGACAGCCACAGCCACCTTTTCAACCCTGAAGTCTTCGTCAGTGGCCCATTAGACCCCACTTCAAAAGAATGGAAAAGAAGGAAAGGAAAGGAAAGGAAAGGGAAGAGAAAGTAAGTAAAGACAAAGGATAGAGGAAGAGTTAAGAAGGGAAAGGAAGAAGGAAGGGAAGGAAAGAGAAAAGAACCAATTAATGTTTTTAAAGAAAAGAAAGGATAAAAATAAAAGAGAAGGAAGAGGAAGAACTAGTTAATATTTTTTAAATACAAAAATGTTTAGTTGGATCTCAATGCCTAGGCCTCTATGATCTTTTATATAGTAATTGAAAATTTGTAGTTTAGCTTCAATATGCTAGTAAATTTGTTTTAAACATAGATAAAGCCACAGTCAAATTAGGCAGAAACGATTTTGTTCCTAGGACAGAATTCCTAAAGTTTATTAGGGAGAAAAATTATTACAGTGTATAATTTTTTCATATTATTTGTTTACCTAGGACTTATAAACGCTAAGAGTAAAGCATCCTTAAGGTTTTAACAAGTCACATATTATAAAATAAGGAATAGAGATTTTTCCTGACTTCTGAAATCATCTATTCTAAACTAAAAGTTATGGCTCTGCTTAAATGTTACAACTTTGAAAAAACTTCCCCAATGTCCAAGAAATCTTTACCTGGACTTTCAGAATTAGTACCCAAATATTCAAGTCATTACTCCAAGAAAGACCCATTGTAATTGCATATCTATCTATCTATCTATCTATCCATCCATCCATCCCTCCATCCATCCACACCCACATACTCCATTTTGCCATGTGCTCCTTGAGGGCAGGAGTGTTCCTGTTATTCATTTTCATATTCCAACACCAACAGATGGCTTGAAAGATAAAAGTTACTCAATAAATATTTATCCACAGAATGAATGAATCAAACTTTCAGATCTCATTTTAGGTTCTGGGCAATTGCAAAACCAATCTGGAGTACAGAGTTAGTTCTCTAGTGCTATAATATTAGACTTGTATGTGCTAGTGCCTGTTTCCTAATTTCGATTCAGCACTGCATATTCACATATTTACAATGACCCCTCTATGACCTTTTGTACTCTATAACAATCTTTATTGATCTTATATTTGTGTGATTTGCATTGATTTCATAGATTAGTTAACTCTGGACTTGTCCCTCTTGAACTCCTATTACTTATAGTCACTAAGGTCATTCTAACTATGCAAAATTAATTTCTCTAATAGAACAACAAGTCAATTTAAATGTCTGTCCTTTTCAAAACTAACAAGTATATCCTTTATTCATCTTCCAGGTCTGTATATAAGATATTAGAAGGCACTGGGCTTCCAATTTGAGAAGAATCTAGGGCTATTTTGGTATTTTCTCTATCTAGCCAAAAAAATGTGAAAAGCTCAGATATCTGTATTTTTAAAAAATCTTTAAAACAACAAATAAACTAGTATTACCATCTTTATTTTAAAGTTAAGGGATATGAGCCAGATGTTTTCAATGATTTAACTAAAATCACATAGCCATCCAGTGACTGACTGCCTACCTTACCTCAGGGTTCCAACCCCATATAACATGCTTTTCACTACCACACCACTTTCTTCCCCACAGCTTTTTATTTTGAAATGCTCCAGTCCTACATAAAAAGTTGAAAGACTAGTTCAGTGATCATTGGCATATTCTTCTTTAGACTCACTGATTTTTACCATTTTGCTTAATCTCCTGCTCCCTGTCTGATTCTCTCAATTTCTCACACTCTATCTAAATATATAGATATCAGTTTTGATATGTATGTACTCATGTGTTTTTCCTCTGCTAAACTATTGAAAGTAAGTTGCACACTCATGACTCTTCACATTACAATTATTCAGCATGTATTTCCTAAGAACAGGACATTATATGATGCCTAATATGATGAATGGGAAGTACAAATCAGTATTCATGTAGTATTTTTGCCACAAATATTTAATCTAAATCAGGCAATGAGGAAACTATCAGACAAATCCCGATTGTGGGGTGTTCTATACAAGAGTTGACTTAGAATCTTCAAAAATGTCAATGTCATAAAAAACAAATAAATGAGGGAAAACTGTTCTAGATTAAGGGAGACTAAAGTACCATGAAAGCTAAATGATTGGATTCTGCATTGAAGAAATAAAGTCAAAATAGCTGAGACTGAAATTTTGTTTTTAGAACCAAAATAAGTATCTCTAGAATACAGTTTACAGTAAAATGCATGTTTATATAAAAGCCACAAGAATTATTTTTATGTTTTCTCTAACATAACATGCATACATATACAGATAGACAAGAATTGTGTGTTTTTAATTTTTGCTGCAAATATATGTGAATATCTATAACTCTTTACACATCCACCAAAGTTTTAAATGCAGCTAGAAAATGAAAATTAGGTATATAAAAACTTTTAAACCTAAATAGTAAAATTAATTTAAAAAATTACTAGGTGTAATTTATTTTTCCAAACATTGCCTCACACGCACATTTATAATTAGTTATTTACATTAGCAATCTATATAAAACAATTGGCTATTTCCTTCACAATAGTTGGGCAATAGGCAATTTTTTCTCTCACAATACGTAGGCTTTTTTGCTAGCTACTTAGTCATGTACCATGTAAACCACTCAGAGTCAGAGAGGTAAGGATTAATTAAGATCATTTAAATATATCAAATTTATTTTGTGGCTAACATTTCAGTTACATATATTTTAACTTCTATAACATATTTTATAATGTAAAGAATGAAAGCTATAAGAAAAAGAGGGAAATGAGCATGAACGCCAAGAAGCAGTGAAACTACTGAGCACTGGGGAGCAAAACAAACCACATCACCACATGAATCTTTAGGATTGATAAAGATGAACGATTTTCACTAGGATTAAGATTGAAACCTCTTCAGTTATAAAACAATTTCCTTTATTATCGAGGCACAGTGGAAATATAATGAAATTTAGGAGTGAGTTGGAGAGTTAATAAATTCAGTTTGGAAGATATCATCAATGATGGCTAATTAACACTGAGAGAGGCTCATTTGAAACAAGCAGTTATCCTTTGTCCCTGCTATATTAGCATATATATTTTTAAAAATCTGAAAAATAATCCATTGGGAGTTTGTTCTTTATAATTTTTCCCAAACCTGCTGACATAGGATCTTATTTTTGTTTAAATCAATTGAAATTGTATTTAAATGTCATGATACAGTAACATTGCCTTTTTATTGCTAGCTTTATACTAGGTTATCTTTTTCAATAATAAGTATTCCATACTGAATGTTAAAATTTTATAATTCACAAGAGTCAGAGCTCAGTTTATGAGGTAAATAATCTTTCTTAAAATAATGATCATAAAATATTTCTTCAACTTAATGTGATGAAGTATTGGAAAAAACAACATAAAGAAAAAATTCAATTCCTAAACATTTCATGTCCAGAACTTGAAAATTCTTCATCAGTACAGTCCCTTAGTAAATGTCTTCACCCAGATGAAATAAACTAGATTTACTTTATTTTCAGCACATTACTGTGCTGATAGTAAGTAACTTTTCTCTCTATTCTACTTCTCTTCTTGTCTTTATCAGGTCAGTTAATGAAATCAATAAATTTCAGTTTCCAAACCTGGGATTATCTCTGTATTTTTCCTCGCTCTCCATGTCTAAGAGACCACAGAGGATGTCTTTGCTTCATTTGAAATACTTTTCTAAACTATCTCTCTCTGTCCATTGTTGTGGCTCCAAGACTTATTTTAAGTCCCCATTACTTCTTAGATGGTTACTTGATTTAAGTCTTGTGATCTCTTTGCTTCTAATACCAACACCCTCTAACTTGTCCCAAACTCTGCTTCATGGTTAGGTGTCTAAAATGCAGATTTCATCTTCTTAAACCTTTGTTTAAGAAGTTTTCATCTTCTTAAACTTTCTTAGAAATCTACCCTCTCCCTGATTTCTTCCATATTAGTACAACTTTGATTTTCTTCAGATATTATGTGACTTCAGGCTTTACGGAATTTGTGGACTCATATCATCTAGGAATTAGAAACTCCATCCCCATATCAATGACCATTTTCTGAATTAGCTTATGGCAAGAATTTGGCCTTTAAGACAAGAGAGGTCTATGGGTAAAATTTCTGGGCAAAGTTCTTAAGAAATAACATGAAAAAAAATTAAAGCTTAGTCTCTACCTTTGGACACTGTTACTTGAGATTATGATACATGATATTAAATAGCCACATAGGAATAACAGTGGCGAGAAACTGCAGAGAAGTGGAACTGAAGCCATATTTTCACTACACAGTTGAATTCATGATCCCTGAATCCATCCTACCTTTATACCTTATTTTAGGAGATAATAAATGTCCAAATTTTTCTTTTGGTTGGGTCTTCTGTTATTTGAGGCATAAATACATTCACTAGCTATCCATCTGTATTGGTTTGAAGCTGTATGCACTCCAGAAAAAATGTTTTCTGAAATTTAATCCATTCATATGGGTGTGAACCCATTATAATTAGAAGATTTTGATGAAGTTACTTCAGTTAAGGTATGGCCCACCTCAATCAGAATGGGTCTGAATCCTATTAATGGAGTCGTATAGAAGAAGTATGACATTCATATCCAGAGAGAGAAAGCCACAGAAAGCAAGAAGTTGAGCACCAATGGAGTGTGGCAGAGAAGGAAGAGACTAGGAGACACCACCATGTGCCTTGCCATGTAACCAGCTAAGAATCAAGGATCATGGGCAGCCAGCACCAGAACACCACAGTCTTTGGGAAGAAGCATCACCTTGATGACACCTTGATTTGGGATTATTCCCAGCTTCAAACCTTGAGCAAATAAATTCCCATTGTTTAAGCTGAACATTGCCTAGTATTTGCTTGAGTAACCGGGGAAACTAAAACATCACCTAAGAAAATTCATAATGTTTGGTGTGGAATCCAAGCCATCTTCAACCATCTCGTTTACCTCTATATTTCAAATAATCACTTTCCTTTTAGCCTGCTTCACAGAGAACATTTATGAATTTGAAGTCACAGGCCCTTTCACTGCTCTGTGTCATTTGTACTGTAACCTCAGTGAACAATGCCTGCTGTGCCACTTATCCTGCTTGGAATATCTTGAAATCTGACACTTCTTCCAGTCTCAGTTTAAATGCTATCTCCACTACTAAGCCTTACCTGCCCTTAGGATCAGAACCAATCATTTCTTGTTTTTTAGGCCCCAAACAAATTAGTTATATTTTACCTTCAGTCATCATATGATACTTGCACCTTATCAGACTACTAGGGTAAAAATGATTTTTGCTTAGTGTGGGTAGTTTCAATGGAGCCTGAAAAATATTCTGGAAGTGACTGATGAAGTGTTAGAGCTTATATCTTTTCATCTTTGTAAAATGTGCATTTTTTACAGATAAAGGAAAGAACAGAATTGTCTTACAACAGCCTCTTGAAATGAGGGAAAGCTCTAAAGATTATAGAGGATGGAGTAGATTTGTTTTTTGGAGTTTGTTTTTGTTTTCTGTTGACGCTGCAGAGAGAGGGTTAGGTAGAAACTGAAGGCACACATTCAAGAGGAAATGTGTGGGATTAGGCCAGAGCAGAACCACTTTGACCATTCAGGAATTTATCCTTTTTGAGATTAGGGAGATTAGGCAGAAATTGGGATGTGAACAGGACAGTATTCTCATAGCAGATCCATGGTTACAGACATCACAGAGGCCAAGGGTGGCATGCAGGAAAGCCACAGCAGCACAGACAGGATGGGACTAATGGTTGAACATTTTGGACTCTCTGGTACCTGCTGGAAATATATCATGGGGGACTTTTTAAAAGGACTGAGGGTCTGGAAGTGTTGTAAGTCCAATAGAAATTTGAGTGTTTATGCTAATGCAATATTATCTGTGCCCCAAAACAGTATGATTTTTGACAATTGAGGCCCATCTATATCCATTGCACCTATAAAAATATCTCACCCTTGGTAAGCATGCAGTGATTATTTGCTTGATTTGTCTAATTAACCATGACCAGTCAGTCCATTATCAGTCACCACTCAGGAGGCTGAACTACCCTGAGTTGGGAAATATTTTATTAACTTCAAAGCAATTTTATAAAATAAAAACAACTCTATAATGCTTAGTAAAGGAACTGAGGAAAGTTTTCCTTACATTTTTTTAGAAGAAACAAGTGAAAAGTAGTAAAGATAGTGAAAGGAGTAGCAAAGGCCCTCAAAATCTCCAATTTGTAGATTTTTTTAAAAATTACCATACTGCAAATGCAAATTTGGGCCTGCAACACTTTGCTGTCAAAAGAAATTGATCTCTGTGTGAATTATAATACTTAAGCTCATGGCCTTTCTGAGGAAATGTACCTGCAGGAGAATGGCAAATGAGGGAAGGCCGATTATTTGGCATATGGTCAGTCCGGTTACAGGAACCTGTTTTGAAAAAGAAGGAGCACAGTTTCCTGAATAGAAGAACTGATTAAATCCATATTTCTTGGAATTTCTCAGTTCCGTCTCAGATGTTACTTGGACTTACTTTATCCATATGATGCCCTTGGTTTCAAAGAGAAATCAGAGGAATTTGTGAGTTATTTGCAGATTCAAATATTAAAGCAACACAGCTCTTCGGCCAACCACATCAATCTGATTGTACTTTGTATGAGATGATACGTGGTTCAGCTTGTTGCTATCCAGAAGATGATGGAAGAAGCAGGGACTGAGTCAACTACAAAGAGCTCTTTCCAAATTGGTCTTTGTCATAAAGCATCTTCACAGAGATTGTTGCTTTTGTTACTATTTGCCTCCTGCATCACAACACAAATATGTCCTTAAAATCTTATCTTGTCCACTTCAAGTTTCTGCATATAAGCTCTAGATCTTCAATCTCAGATTTATTTTTTTACTTAATCATATTACAATATAGTAAAATAGCTACAGTATATCAGATATTCTCAAACTACTGCCAGAATAGTTGCTCTTATTTCAATTGATTCAGCCTTTCTTCAATAAAATCATGTGCAAAATTCCATTCTCATCTTATTTAATCTATAACTGAATATGTGAAGCATGTTTGACTAATTTGCATTGTACTATTTTAAATTATCACTATCTCTTAAGAAATCAAACAGCATACATTTTCTTGTATTTTAGAACCTTATCATTCCATGCCTGCAATGGAAGGAAAGGAAAAACACAGAAATATGGACAGCGGTTATATGACTCTAAGTGATGGGGTTATGGGTATGTTTCTTCATCTAAAAGAGTAAATTTTCATGTGTAATAAAAAAAGAGATTTGGAAAATTTATGATTTTATCTAAAAATTTGCATATATATCACTCTAATTAAAACATGGATTTTTATTCCTATGATCAAAATAAGTGGCTAGATATCAAGTACCTGCATATTGTGAAATATTTGCAGCATCTTCACCATCTAAGATTTTATGAAAACATTTTTTTTTTTTAAGTAGAAAATGCATTTAATATATTCTGGGCTTGAAACCAAACTTTCATTAGGCCTTCTGTGATTTATTGGGCCTTCAAAATTGAAGTAAGTTTTAAAAAGTGTTAATTCTCATGCCTGAATTATGTACGTAAGTTGCTTTAATTTACAATTATTTACAAAAGTTTTCATTTCTCTGAGTTAAAGTTAAAAATGAACATCTTTTTTTCTGATATATATTTATTTGTAAACTATAAAATAGTTCCATTCTGGATGACTCCCCTGAGCTATGTTTAGCCATGCATCTCTTTGATGTACCGAATGAATTTCTAAAAAATTTGCATAAGTCATTTTTTCTTAAATCTAGGTGTTTTGTAAAGGCACTAGGGAAACTTGATAGGTAAAATATATTTACTAAAGCAAAGAATCTTCTTGTAAAGGAAACACTCACTTCTTAATTTTCTTTTTACAATTGTGAAATTTCATATACCACTTATTTTCAATATGATTTCTAATGCTAGATACATTTTATTATTTACTATATAAATAATTCTTGCTACATAATGTTTATAAAAGTCGCCACACTAATAACAATAAAATTTGTCAAGAGGTATATTTTTTGTAACAATTACATTTTTTTATAAATATCTTTCTCTCCCAAAGTTAAGTTTTACAGCAAATTAGATTTAATGAGAATTTTTCCCCAGACATTAATACACATGATGTTTCATGCAAATGGTATACAATTAATAATTTTATGACTCCTGATTAAATACATTTTTAAAAATACATCTGCAAATATTTGCTAAAGTGATATGCTAATTGAAAGACAATCAAGGTTTAATCACAAGCAATAGTTTTAAAAATATAGAAATAATATTATATGTTCTTTTAGAGAGAAGTTGGCTATAATTTAACATTTCTATTTGCTTATGCAATACATATAGGACTTACTTTCCAAGAAGTTTAGGAAATATATCAAGCTTGCTTTTTAAAATACAAGTAGTATGTAGAAAAAGATTGTTCGAAGAAAGGAGCAGAATATAAGTGTGAAATGAGGCTATTTTCTTTTCAAGGTAAGAAGTCAGTGAAAACCTTTAAAATGTATCAAGTTCCAATATCATAAAATTTAGATCCATCTCAAAAAACCACATTGACTCTTAACTCATGATGCTTAACTTCATGCATCCCCTACTGACTCTGGTGATTGAAACTGAAGTAAGACAAATGAAAACATTTGTTGGTTCATTTGTTTATACCTTCACACACACACTTCTGTGTCGACATTGTTCTAAGTGATAGAATGTAAAGATGAATAAGACATGAGTCCTGTCTCCAGAGAGCTTATCTAACTGTGAAAAGGGCAACTAAATCAGAAATTTTCATAATTTTAGTAAGTACCGGGAGCAGCAGTCAAGTCCGTCTGAACGGAACCAGGAGGGTGTTGTAGAAATGGTGATGCTCAAGCGAAACCTTAAACTTATTCCTAACAGTTAGCCAGATGGAAAAGATCGATGGGGTGGAGAGAACAGATGAACTGCACTTTGGGCAGAGGTAATAACAGCATATTTAAAGGCATGCAGGTATGAGAAATCATATATTCTGGTCAGTAGGGTGAATCTTACAGGGAAATATGCATCATTAAATTTTTAAACAAGACAGTTTCTAAAATAAACAACACAGGATTTCCTATGTTGTTATATTTATATTGTATTTCCAGTTGCATAAATATAGCTCCCTTCTGAAAAGGATTAATGGCAATATCTGAGAATTTTGAAGACATTAATGTTCTACCACAATTAATAAAATTTAGAAAGGAAAATGTATTAATAATTAGTATGCAAAGTGTAAATCAGGAAAAGAAACATTAATTTTACTTTAGAGTCATATAAACAATATATTTTTGTCAAATAATCTAGCATAGGGGTCACGAGAAAGACAGAGACCATCGTACAAAGCAATTCTATCATGGCAATTAATTTGTGCCAGTGTGTTCTGCTCACAGTGAATATGAACTCTTTATAATGGCATATAATTAGATAAACAAAAAGATGAACAGCACAAAACACTGAGCCAACTCCAGCACACTATCTTTGGGTTTAATTAAATTAGGTTGATGCTATATCAATATTAGCTCCAGAACACTGACTTTAATTTCATAACTACATAAATCTGTCTCAGTTACACACATCAAACTCCAAAGTATCCTCCTTTCGTAAATTGTCAGAGTGAAAAATTTAAACACTTGAATTTTAACTCCTTTCAACTAATACAAAGGTTATGTAGGGAGATGAAATTAGGGCTATTGTATAATTGTTTTGAAAGAACATTTCTATTCACACAAATGCATTTATCCATAAGAAAACTGAGTCACTGAGAATCAAAGTTGAGATTTACAAAATTAGCAAATATTTAGTTGGTGTCTAGTCTGTACCAGGTTTTGTGTTAGAGTCCATGCTTCATGACTCCACACTTTCAGCAACTTTAATATAAGGTATTTAA
>JAQZBX010016977.1:0-35988 GCA_029593785.1 Cabassous unicinctus
TATTGTTATCATTTATTACAGCTTTTCTTTGATATTTAATTCAAATTATCCTAAGTCTTTAAAAATTCCCAGCTTAAGTTATCAAAATCATGTCAGGAGCTCACTAATGGAGCACAGATTTTCTCCAAGAAGTTAGAGAACAGAGAGACTCACTTGCAGGTTTTGTCCATGCAATTTCCAGACTGGTCACAGATGGCGCTTACTGGTGCACCTTTCCATGGAGGTGTATCTCTCTTGGTTTTCCTTTGTTTTGATCTGGCTGGAGCTGAGATTCAAAGCAGGCTCTGCTGGCTGAATTTACTGAAGAAAAGCCCCCCAACTCCTCCTCCATTTTCCCCTGAACAGCTGACAGGAAGGAAGAAGTCTGCTCCCTTCTCAGTCAGCTGGAATGACCTAGGGGTTTTACACCAGCTTAATATTTTGGGGGTGGGGAAGGGGTCCCTTTCTGGTGTCAGGAGGTTTAGTAACTCACAGGTTTTTGTTTTGTGCTTTTCATCTTTCTGTCCCTCACCTTCCTGGGAGTTGTGAAGCACTGTCCTGGTCTGATGACCCCAAAAGCAGGTACCTCAGGCAGTTTTTTACTCTTTCTCTGTGTTTTTGGGAGAGAGCTGAGCCTTGTCTGCCTAATCTGATGCCATCTTCCCACAACCCTCCATTGTGTGCTTTTTATCTTTTCCATTGTGTCTTTCATTCCCATAAGACTTGTTTCTTTTCTTTGCAAGCTTTCAAATTCTTCTTTATGCTTACCTATTGTCTTCTTAATATCCCTTATCTCTTTAGTCATATTTTCTTTCAACTCCTTGAATTGATTTAGGGGATTTGTGTGATCATTGATTAGTTGTTTTAAATCCTGTGTCTCATCAGGATGTTTTTTTGCCCCCCATTGTCTCTGCCATATCTTCTTTTTTTCTTAATGTAGCTTGTAAATTTTTTGCAGATGTCTAGGCATCTGTTTATGTAGGTGAGTTTACACTGATGGTCAATTTCTCTCTCTTTCCTCATGATTTTGATTCACAGCTCTTCATTGATTTTTGGTTCAACTTATCCTAAATATTTAAAGTTGTACTATTTAAGTTATCAAAATAGGTCCAGTGACCCACTAGTGAGGCACAGACCAGATCTAAGGGGTCCTAGGGATAGAAACATCAGACTCCTAAAAGCCTTTTTCTTCCTTCACTTTCCTGATCTGACAGCAAATGGCACTTTTCAGTCAACCTTTCCAAGGAGGTGGCTTTTTCAACCTTCACTGGCTGGTGTTCCTGGGCCAGTTAGTGCTACAATTCAAAGTGAAGCCCTGCTGTTTAAACTTGCTTAAAGAAACCACACTCAGCCCTCCACCACACCCTCCATCTTCTCAGGGAGACAGACATCCTTTCTCCTCTCAGTTTGCTGCCATCAGTCACAGTTTTACTGAAGCTGTTTGCCTTAAGGGTAGGGGATGGGAGCTGTTCCCAGCCATGGGGGCAAGTATCTCATGGTTTTCTTTTTGACCTCATCTTGTCTCTTCTCCCACTCCCTTCTGGATGATATGTGCAGCAGTCTCCTGTTCTACAGATCCCCAAAGCAGCTTCTTTGGACCATTTCTGTCCTTTTTCTCCTGTTTTTATAAGAGAGTTGAGCCCTGCTGACTTACCAATGCCATCCTCCTGGAACTATGTTCATGGTCTTTTTTGTGTGTATATTTTTTTGTTTTTATTTTAAAGCAATATATTGAGAAATTTGAGATCTCTGCCATGGACAAATTAAAACAAAAATGTCTCATAAATAAAAGGAATCACATCATCAAGAAAAAAGGATGAGAAATGCAAACCATTTTATGAAAACCCTGCGTGGCAACTGGGCTGGTGAGGGGATGAGCAGCTAAAGAAATAAACAAGCCAAAAATTGTATTTTTACTCTTAAGTAAAATTATCATATGATATCTCCTTATTCAGAAGAATTTAGTCTTCCCTTTTTTGGCATCTGACCCAGGAAAAGGTAGGCCTTTAAGACCATATTGTTCATTTCTTACTCAAATTCTCCTACCCCTTAATGACCTCCAATAAACTAAAAGACTGTTGGGTATTTCAATTCCTTTTTTCAGAACCCAGAAGATTCTTTTATAAAGAAATCTCAACTCTAAAATTGATGAACAATCATGATCTAACAGGTCTTGGACAGAACCAAATTTGGTATTATAAGGTAGAATCACACATTCATACAAAATGGAATTGAGTTAAGAGAATTAAAATTAACATCAATATAGAGGGGATTACAATAAGCAAATGTTATTAACTTCAAGATGGTGAGCCACTACAACTTCTCACATATTGTTTTACCCCTAAAGTCATATAGATGCTTTTTTAAAAAATATATTGAAAAATTGCTTGCAATTTCATTACAATTTGAGGCCAAAGGTCTCAAAATGATTTACAAATTAATTAAATAACCCCTGGCAAGACTAACAAAATATAATGGAGGAAATCCATAAAAGGCCATTTTACATAAGTCAATTTATTTCCTTTAATAAAATTATTCAAACCATGATTCAAACTTATATGTGTCTTTCCAAAATAGAAATGATTTATCTTTGGGAAGTAAAGCTGGGTCAAATCACAACCTACCACTCACTGCATCTGCTATGCAAATTCATATTTTATGCTATAACATTCTGTCTAAAGGTTTTTTTTAACCACCAAGCTTTTCAAAATTAACTCTTTTCTGTATATATTAGTTTCATATTGATATTTGTAGAGAACATTGAAAATGTACACTAAATGATCTAAAAATCTAATATGAAAATAAAATGAGTTAATTTTTAATCTTTGACTAATGAATCATGTTGAAGTAATTGCTTTTAATAAGAAATTTCCAACGTAAAATTACTTCCCCTTAATTTTTAGAATTGTTTATCTCCCTAATTGTAATATAAGATAGACATATCCACCTTGGGAGAGGACACATTTCAGTAGAAGCTTTGACTCTTCAAGATATTTGTTTCTGTCTTCTCTCTTCTGACTGCCTGGCCCACTCTCACCCCCAACTCTCAAAAGCCCATTTGTTCTGCATTTCCTTCTGGCTGCATAATCCAGATCTCTTTGACCAAGTTTATCACTTGATTTTACATACACAAAGCACCATTCCTTCAGCTTACCTTCTGTGGGTTGATCTTGTCTAGATGTTAAGAATGAATCTCTCCATGCTTACATGGATGTGTCAATATAAGGCTTTTGAATTGCATTCATGTGTATTATTACACTTCATTTGCATGATAGTTCTATGAGTTAAGAATGACGAGGAAATACTATATATATATTTGTTTATTTCACAGATCAGTAAACTGACTTTCTAAATAAATGAATTTTCAAGGTCATTGTTTAGGTTAACAAAGGCTGGGTAGCTAAGAATTTAAACACAGTTATTCTTCTCTCCTAATTGAGAGCTCATCACATGACCAATAATTACGATTGCTTAATAGACAATCATCCAAGAGGCTTAAGAGTAATTTGTAAAAATTAAATCTTTTTTTTGTGTGTGTGGAAGCCCATTGATATTTCCATTAATTCAAAGAAATTAACAGCCATACATTGAAAATCTACTTTGTTCTAAATGCTGTGCTTAAGTGTTTAGAAACTACAGGTGCATTAAAAAATAACTTCTATTTAGGAGCTCAAAATTTCGTAGGATAGACACATGTGTAAAAGGATTATAATGCAGTGGAATGAATTTTATGACAATGTATACAGTGCTTTAAGAGCATGAGAAGAGAGAGAATAACTAGAAGAGGGAGGCACTGTTTGGTGAAACTTTACAATAGATTTGTATTATGTCCTGAAATATAAATAGGAATTTGAGAGGCAGAAAAGAATAAAGAAATTTTGGTTATATAAACAGAACTTTAAAGGCATGGGGAGTTGAAAGTGTTAGTTGGATTATGTAACAGCAGGTTTGGTTTAATTTCCATATTGGTGGAAAAAGAAAGGGAAAGGGATAAAATGATCTGGGGACAGTTTTTGAAGCTGTATTTGTCATGTTAGAGAAATTGGAAAGCATCAATTAGGAAAAGTGGTAGGTGACCATTTAACATTTTTTTAAGAAGAGTGGGAATATGATCCAACTTGTGTTGGAAAGTCATCTTTGGGGCAGAGTAGATAAATGGCTGGGGTAGACCAGACTGGATGCAGAGAAACCAAGACAGGAGAAAAGTGATGGAAAAGGTATGGAAAAAGATACTTTGTATAGGAGCCTATTCTGGTTAACTCTGTGTCCCCATTCAATGTTCCTTTTCATGAGTCTTGGCTTTGAATTTTGAAAGATTTCCATACATGTTTTTTTTTTTTTTTTTTCAGTGTGATTAGTTTATTTCTCAAAATTTCCTATTATTTTTCTATTTAGGTGATTTTTTTTTTTCCCTATGCACTTATCTCAGTCTTTTTAAATGTGTGCTGTAAATCTACCTTTACTGATTTTGGTGATGATTTTAAATAAGTAAGTATTGTGAACACAAAGAAGTTTATATATTACTGGGGAAACCCTACTCTGTCTTTAGGCATGATTTTCTTGATTCAGTAAGGGAGTTGGTAGGAAAGAAAAGTGATGAGTCAGACTGCTTGGTTTGGAAGCTTTGATATACCTCTTATTAACTGCACTAGGGGAAGTTAATTAAATTCTTAAAATCTTTGTTTCCTTCAAAGAAAAATGGTCTTGTATATACAGTTCTACCAATATTTATATTTCACATAGTTTATTTATATTTCACATAATACATATTTAGTTCATAATAGGGCAATCAAACAATATTTGTCCTTTTGTGTCTGGCTTGCTTCACTCAACATAATGTCCTCCAGGTTTATCCATGTTGTCATTTGTTTCATGACTTCATTTCTTCTTACCTCTGCATAATATTCCATCATGTGTACTCTACAATTTGTTTATCCATTCATGAGTTGATGGACACCTGGGTTGTTTCCAACATTTGGCTACCGTGAATAATGCTGCTATGAACATTGGTGTGCAGATGTCTATTCGTGTCACTGCTCTCAGATCTTCTGGGTATATACCTAGCATTGGTATTGCCGGGTGCCATGACAAGTCTATATTCAACTTCCTTAGGAACTGCCAAACAGTCCTCCACAGTGGCTGTACCATTCTACATTCCCACCAACAGTGAATAAGCATTCCTATCTCTCCACATCCTCTCCAACATTTACAGTTTTCTGATTTTTTAATAGCGGCCCGTCTAATAGGTGTGAAATGGTATCTCATTGTAGTTTTGATTTGCATTTCTCTAATTGCTAGTGATGTTGAACATTTTTTCATGTGTTTCTTCACCATTTGTATTTTCTCTTTGGACAGTTGACTTTTCAAGTCTTTTGCCCATTTTTTAATTGGATACTTTATCTTTTTATTGTTGAGTTGTACGATCTCCTTATGTATCATGGATATTAAACCCTTATCAGATAGGTGATTGCCAAATATTTTCTCCCATTGAGTCAGCTGCCTTTTCACCCGTTTGAAAAAGTCCTTTGATGTGCAAAAGTGTTGAATTTTGAGGAGGTCCCATTTATCTATTCTTTTCTTTTTTTGGTTCGTGCTTTGGGCATAAAGTTTAAGAAACTACCACCTACAACAAGATCTTGAAGATGTTTTCCTACATTTTCTTCTAAGAGTTTTATGGTTGCTGTTTTTATATTTAAATCCTTGATCCATTTTTAGTTAATTTTTGTGTAATGTGTGAGATAAGGTCTTCTTTCTTTCTTTTGGCTATGGCTATCCAGTTCACCCAGCAACATGTGGTAAATAGGCTGTTCTGACCCCGTTGAGTGGGCTTAACAGAATTGGCAAAAATTGCCAAAATATTAATATCAGACAAAATAAAAACCACATTTTACTATGTGAAGGAGACCAGACACAGAGTACTACATATTGTATGATTCCATTTATATAAAATGTAAATATAAATCATTTTATAAAGATGAAATGAAAATAGTGTTTATGTAGGTCTGAGGAAGGAATGCTAAGGGGTGTGGAATCTTTCTTTTTGGAGTAATGAAATTGTTCTAAAATTTTTGAGATGATGAAGGTACAGCATTGTCATTATACTAAAAACCATTGATTATACACTTTGGATAGTTACGTACAGTGGGGGAAGCATAGAGAGATTGAGAGGTGAGGAATGTTCTTGTTTGCTTGTTTGTCTGTTTCTTGTTTATTATTATTATTGAAATAACGAAAATGCTCTAATAATAATTGAAGTGATAAATGTACAACTATGTGATTATAAGCAAATACCATTGCACACTTTGGATGAATTTATGTTTATTAATATGTATCAATAAAATTGATTTGTTAAAAAAAAATCTGTTTCCTCACCTTAAGAAAGAGGCTACCAGATCCTCTTCTATAGAGTTGTCAGAATTAAAAGAACATTACCTAAAAAATCTTAAAACTCTGGAATATTGTATATGCTTAATGCATTATAGCTGTCATCATTGTTATTACCATCATCATCATTCATGGATAAAAGGGATTCATTCTAAAGAAAGTTCAGATAAACTTTTAAGATAGAGATAAATACATATTCCATTAAACTTCTCATTCATTTTGTAACATAACTTCCAAACCACAAAATCTTACGTAATATACCAGTCATTCCATATGTTATATTGTCCTATGGCTAGTATATTAGTTCATAATATATTTAAAATATATCTTATTAGATCAGTCTGTAACTGCAGTGAGTACTCCTAATTTTGACACTCACCACATAAATATCTATTATTTTTCTCATAGAAAATTGCACATGTTTAAATTATTTGAATTGTTATGATATCTAAATTTGGATTATAAGTATTTACATATAAGTAGGGTCATTTCCATATTGATGGAAACAAAAGAATAAGTGTACCTTCCTCAATTGTCATTTTCCTTGACTTTTCTACAATGTTTCCTTCAATATCTTTGCTAGTCTTTTCTTTTCTTTATGCTTTCTTATGCTAACCCAGTTCCCACTCCATCTTTTGACCTATGTTCTTTTTCTGTATGTTTTCTCCATTAGGAACTCTGATCACTTTTATGACTTCAATTAAAATGTGTTATTTGTAAAATTTCTATATACTATTCTGCAGCCATGACTATTGTCTCTCCAAACTTTAATTTTATCACCAATTTTCTACTGAAAGGATGTACAGTCACCTCAATGTCAGCATATCTAAAAAGAAATTTATCATATTTCCCACAAACACTCATTCTTTCATTCTTTTCTTTTCTTCTCATATTCTGAATTTTTTGAGCCAAAAGTATGGGAAACAATGTGCTGTCCTATATAAGAGAAGGGTTTGGGCTCACGTACACCACAGCTTTTTCTGGCCCCATCTTTGACAGCTTTGTGACCTCTGCTGAACTACGTTCTCCAAACCTTAGTATCTACATGGATAAAAAGTAAAAGAATTAAGTTAAGATGTTTAGCTAAGTACCTGATACAAAGTAAGAGCTCAATGAATGTTTAGCTACCATTATCAATGCTGTTTACACAGGGAGTCTCCACATTGAGATGTTCACAAATATCTTTGTGTATTTATAGAATACTTCCTCCGCTCTGACATTAATTCATAGCACACATGTTGGCCATGACCTATTTTATCCTGACTTCATTTTCCTTGTCTGCCCACAGCTGCATCATTAAGCGTATTACGTATGCATACAGAACCAGGCTTTCTTATCTTCCTGAGTTGGAGATGACAGGACCAGGAAGTGCAGTTGCAATCTCATTGCATCCTGAGTTTGCAGTGCCCTATTGTGATAGTTAATTTTGTGTGTCAACATGAAAAGGCTTTGGTGTTCAGTTGTTTGGTCAAACATTGACCTCGATATTGTTGCAGAGGAATTTTGTAGATGTAATTAATATCTACAACCAGTTGAGGTTAAGTAAAGGAGATTACACTCAATCAAATTAGTTAGATGCCTTAAAAAGCAAAGAACTTAGGGTTCCAGTATTCTGCCTCAAGACTATGCCATCCATGCCTCCTTTACCTCCCCTATAGACTCAGGCTAAAGACTTCAACATGACTCCTGGAATTTCCAGCCTCAAACCTGCCCTACATAATTCAGACTTAACAGGCCCTACTATCAACTTGGTCAATTCCCTTTAATAAATTTCTTTACACACACACACACACACACACACACACACACACATTCACACACACACTGTTGGTTCTGATTCTTTGAAGAATCCTGACAAAATAGTCCTAAATTTATATAATATTTTGTATTATTTTGTACTGTGCTATTTTAAGTCCCTTTCCACTTTTTTCTGGATGTATTTTTCATGTATTTTCTTTGTGGTTATCAGGGGGCTAAAATTTGACATCCTAAATCTATAATAATCACTTTTGATTGGATACCAAATTAATTTAAATAGCATACACATTCACTGTGTCTATACCTGTCCATATCCCATTTTTGTTGTGCTTGTTACAAATTATAACTTTATACATTGTATGTCCAAAACCAAAGACTTATCATTATATTTTACATATTTGCATTTTAGAATCTTCTGCCTTATATGAGTGTGACTCTGATGTGTGTTTTATCTCTTTATCTCTTTAAACCTTTTTTGCCTTTAGCATGACTTATAATTTTTTGTTGTATGCTGGACTTATGTATTAGGTAAAAGGTACCGAGGTAAACAGGACTTTAGTGTGAGGTTTTATCTTTATCTGGCTAGGAATATGCTGTGCTTAGTGTTTGCTATAGCTGTAGGTGTCAGAAGCTAAATTTCCTTCAGTCCTTGTTTTTGTCTTCCCTGTTGTCTTTGCTTTTCTTAGCAATTCTTTCTTAAATGGAGTCTCGTCTTGCAGTTTTTTTGAATTATCCTTATAATTCTGTGTTATTTTACAGGAGCCCTGCTGATGTGGAGTTAAGGTGTGGAGTAAATGGAAGAATTCAATATTACCATGATCATCTCTCAGTCTTTTAGTGAGCCCATGTCCCTGGGCTGTGATTTTACAAGGATTTTCAGTTTTTCCCCCATTTGTGAGACAAGAAGGCTAAAGGGGTTGGAGTTGGGTATTTCCCTTCCCCTAGTCAGTTTGTTAGGCTCTGTTTAAAAAATTTCCCTTGAGGGAAGGCCTTTGTTAATGAGAACAGAATGCTCTGGATATATTTCAAAATAGTTACTTTTCCTCTCCAATGCCAGAAGCATGAGGGGATTTTTCTACAATCTCCACCCTGATAATCTGATGGGGATCCTAGGGGTAAAACTCTTGAAAATATTGCCGCACCCCGCCCCAGGGCTGGGATTTCAATTTTTTTTTCTCCCAAGCTAGTCCCCACTCAGTCTCCACCAAATAGTCAATTGTCCTTTAAGTGTTCAAATTATAACTTTCTTTCCAGTCAGTCACGTTTCTCTGTATCTCCCTGTCGAGTTTTTGGGCCAGCAGCTTCCTTGTGACTTCAAATCTCTGATGGATTTAAGAAGAGTTTTTGATTTTTTCGTTCATCAACTTTTTTTCTTTGTTGCATAGACAGGAATGAAGATTTCCAAGCACTCTACAAGTCAAACCTAAATCTAGACATTGAGTTTTAAATTTTTGACCCTGTGCAAACTACTTAAACTTTTAAGCTTCACTGCCTGACTTTGTAAAACGGAGATAATGGTAGTTTCTCCACAGTGTGGTTGAAAACTTTTAATAAGGCTGGGCATTTAGAACTTAGCACAATACCTAGCAGTGAGACAGAGCTCACTAAGTGGAAACAGTAGATTTTTGTCATCACTCTTACCCTTACGTTGGAAAACATAAGGCTTTCCCCCAAAAGTGTGCAGGAAATGTTAAGGTGGTGATGGCAATACACATTTTTTATTTCTTCAGTGCTGCAAAACTGACTTTCTTGCTTTTTGCTTTCTAATTTTTGATAGCTCCTTCCACAGTGAGATAGGAAGATTATTTTGCAGTTTACATATATGATCAGGAAAGAACAGGGAGAAATAGCAACAAAACAAGCATTGTGCATCAGCAGAAATAGACAGTAAGAGTGTGCAGCAAACCTGCAACCAATCCATGAAAGCCATTTAGACTTCATGGTATGATTACCTCCTCTTGCCCTGTTTTACCTGCTGTTTCTGCTTTCATGAAGTAAAATCATCACTTGTAAGCAAACACTGGCAGCAGGAGAGGATATCCTAAGATTTGGCTTAATTTTGACAGTATCATTTTGGCACATTCTAGTGTAAAATATTCCTATTAGTACTCCATGTATATTTTGGCTACCTAGTATAGGCAAAGGCAGGAGCCAAGAGGAACTTCCCTGTTGAGGAAACACTGCAGGAAATAGAGAACAGATGAGCATAGCAAGGCATGGGGCTATTTGTTGATTCCCAAAAGCAGAATAATTTGCAGAAAATTCCTTATCTACAATGGCCTGCCCTGAGGAAAAAAATAATGGAAAAGGAGAAAAGGAGAAATGTAAAAGCACAAAATGGGGACAATTACATTAATGCATGTCACAAGATTTGCCATCTTATAATAAGGAAAAAATGTAATTCCTAGACTTTTAGAATTGGTATAAACCATAGAACTTTTAGGTGAAAATTTACTTCTCCAAGTTAATATAAGTATAGAAGCTATTCTAGCATTTCCCAAAGTATTTTCTGTTAGTTGTTATTTTGTTTCATGGTGAAAAAAGTCTTGGAAATGCTGGGTTAAACAAAAGATAAGGGGCTTTCTATATTGATGTAAAATATTTAAAAATATGCTGATAGAAAAAATATAATATCCAATATATTTCACATTTTTGACCACTAAATTCCTCCATACACACTTCTTTTTAAAAAGAGAATTTTACAGGACTAAATTTTATAGACTACATGAGAAAAAGCATGATCTATTGAAATAATGGATCCTGGGCAATTTTAGATCAATAAAGAGTTCTAAGGTGCTATAAACTAGCCATACTATTTCTTCTATAATATCCTGGAACTGAAACTGCAGTGGAATATGAACTGGTTAATATTGTGAACAATACAACTCATCTAATTGTGTTGGAATAATTTCAACGAGATGATTCAGATTTTTCCATGACTTCTCTCTTCCTATTTTAATCCCTATTTATTATTTAAATGTTATTTATTTCTAAAAGCATTATTTAAATCACACATTGGTAAGTTGTAAGTGTTTAAATCACCTACATGCCATTAAGATAATATTATTGTAGTGTTACATTGAAAACACACAATGAATCACACTCCTCAGTACTCATGCCCTATAATAGTCCTCTCCCTTTATATAACTACTGGCAAGCTTTTCTAATAAAATATGGAAGAAATGATAGAATTCAGTCCCTGAACTAAACATTAAGAAGGCCTAGAAGAATAACATTATCAACATGGTGACATAAGACATTGCCTGAAAAAATTTCCCCAGAGATTCAGTGAATAAAAGAACAACTCCCACTTGCTTAGACTCTGGGTGATAGTAGAAATTAAAGAAGGACTCCACAAATGCTGAATTAAAGAAAAAGAAAAATGTCGGGTTGGAAACTTCTATCCTGGACCCTCTGGTCCACTTCACTCTCCCTCACTAGGTCCTGTGCAACTAGGGAGTTGCTCAGAAGCAGTGGCCCAGATCCATCCCACACTCCACTGGTGACACAGAGCCAACTCACAACAGTGATAGAACCCTATCATATCCAGGCACTGAGACCCAAGTCCACAGAGACCCAGTGCAGAACACAAGCTGCTTAGTAGTGCTGCAAACAAAAGGCCACCAAGGAAAACAAAAACAAAAACAAAAACAAAGAGACCATGGCATAACAGCAGCTGGCAAGTGCTGTGTTCACTCAATCCACTTTTTGTTGTCTGAACCATCTAAATGCAAAATAGACTTTTCTGGAATGACATGCCTTTCTGGATTTACCTCATCTGGCTACCCTGTGTGGAATACACTGACAGAGAAGAAACCCGAGACAGAAAAACTCACAGAGGGGAGAAAAAGGCACTTAAACTGAACTGTTGTAAGATAAGAGGTTTGCAGAACTGAAAAGAGTAAGGAAATTTGGACACTGAGTGCAGGAGAGAATTTAAACAGCTCATAGGAGCTAGGGAGAAAATTCTGTACACAAACAAAGAAAATATTAAGATTCCTGGAGAAGAAACAGAGGAAAGGAAATTTTATTACACATAAAGTACATTTTTTATAACTGTACCACATATCTAGGGCAATAATCAGATGAAGAAGAGCTGAGAAAATCTGGTCAATTAAACATGGGCTATTCCAAAAGTCTAGAATAAGTTGGACCAAGTGTCAAAGAAGAGCCTTAACACAAAGCCAATCAACAATAAAACCTTAGACAAGAGCAAGAAACTGACATCAAGGTAATCAGATTCCTAGACATCAACAAAAAAATTACAACCCATAATAAGAAATAAGAAGATGTGGCTCAGTAAAGGAAACAAATTAAAGCTTAAGAGAAGACACAGAATTTTGAACAACTAATGAAAGAAGTTCAAAAGATCTCCTATGTCAATACAAGGAGATGAAGGAAGATAAGCATAAAGAGATAAAGGATATTAAGAATAAATATGTGAACATAAAGAATAATTTGAAAGTGTACAAGGAAGCATAACAGAATTTATGGAGATAAAAGGAAAAATAAGGATAAAAATATGCTAGAGAAATACAACCGATTTGAACAGGCAGAAGAAAGAATCAGTGAATTAGAAGACAGGACAATCAAAATCATACAGTCAGAAGACTAGCTAGAAAAAAGAATCGAAAACTTGAGTAGTGTTTGAGGGACTTGAGAGACAGATGAAACACCTAAGCACATGCATCATGGATGTCCAAGAAAGAGAAGAGAAGATAAAATAGGTAGAAAGAGTCTATGGGGTAATAATGGCTGCAAATTTCCCAAGTCTGGTGAAAGGCAATGTCCAAGAAACACAATGTACCTTAAACAAAATAAATTCTAATAGGTCTACTCTGAAGCAATACTAACCAGAATATCAAATGTGAGAAATAGAGAATTCTGAAAGCAACAATAGAAAAGCAATTCATCACACACAAGAAATCCTTAATAAGTACAAGTGCTGATTTCTTATTAGAATCTATGGAGGTAAGAAGAAAGTGGTATGATATATTTAAGGTAGTGAAAGAGAAAAATTGCCAGCCCGAAATTCTTTATCCAGCAAAACTCCTTCAAAAATGAAGGAAACTTTAAATTAGTCAGAAATAAACATAAAGACAGAGAGTTAATCAACAAAAGTCCTGTCCTATAAGGATTACTAAATGAGTTCTTCAGGTTGAAAGGAAAAGACAGTGGCTTGAGGGTAGTACGAAGAAATGAAAATTACCAGTAAAGGCATCTAGAAGGGTAAATGCAAAACTCAACAGTACTGTATCTTCAGTATGAAACTACTCTTTAATTCCTATAAGAATCAGAATACAATTGAACAATAAAAAGGCATATTTCCTGATATAGGCATGCAAAGTATAAAGTAGGAAAGTAGGGCAGAAATACCATAAAGAGAGGAAACAGCAGGATATGGGAAAAGAGAACATGTATGCTATTTAAGGTAAGTTGGTATCTTTTCAACTAATTAGGTTATAGATGTAAGTTGTGTAATTTAAACCCAAAGGTAACCACAAAAAAGCATAAAAAAAATACAGAAACAGAAATGAAAAAAGGATGAGATATGTCACAAAAGATCAACTATACAGAAAGGGATGTTTCAAATAAAGGGAGACAAAAAATAAAAGTGATTTGACATAAAAAAATCAAAGGAAAAATGACTGAAGTAAGTACTGCCTTTGCAGTAATGACAATGTATGTTAATGGATTAAATTCCAATCAAAAGACAGATTGTCCAAATGGATAAAAAAGCATGATCCAACTATATGTTGTTTACAAGAGAATTACCTTAGACCCACAGACAACAAATGGATTGAAAATGAAAGGTTGGAGAAAGATATTCCATGCAAAGTGTAACCAAAAATAGATTTGGGATAGCTAAGCTAATATTGGGTACAATAGGCTTTTTTAAAAAAATTATTTTTTTAAAGATTTATTTTTATTTATTTCTCCCCACTCCCTTGTTGTTTTGCATTTTGCTGTGTCTGTTTTGTTGTGCCGGTCTTCTTTTTTCAGGAGGCACCAGGAACTGAACCCAAGACCTCCCATGTGAGAGGGAGGTGCCTAATCACTTGAGCCACCTCCGCTCCCTGCTTTGTTGTGTCTCTTATGTTTTCCCTCCTTGTCTCTCTTGTTGCATCACCTTGTTGTTTTAGCTCACTGCACCTGCCTGTTGCATCAGCTCACTGTGTTGCTCATCTTTTTTTTTTAGGAGGCACCAGGAACCTCGCTACCTGCTTTGTTGTGTCTCTTATTATGTTTTCCTCCTTGTGTCTCTTGTTGCATCATCTTGTTGCATTAGTTCACCACACCTGCCCATAATGCCAGCTTGCTGTCTTGCTCATCTTCTTTAGGAGGCACCAAGAACCAAACCCAGGACATCCTATGTGGTAGGTGGGAGCTCAATTGCTTGAGCCATGTCTGCTTCCCATAAAATTGGCTCTAAGTCTAAAGCTGTTATAAGAGACCAGTAGTACACTATATTTTAACAAAGGGGGCATTCCACCAAGAAGAAATGATAATCATACATATTTATGATTTATGCACCTAAACATGGTGCCAAAAAATACATTAGGCAAACACTAGCAAAACTAAGAGAGAAATAGATGTCTCTACAATAATAGTTGGATATTTCAATACACTACTCTCATCCATAGATAGAACATGTAGAAAGAGGACCAATATGAAATCAGAGAACTTGAATAACAGAATAAATGAACTATACCTTACAGACATGTACAGAGGATACATTCTTCTCAAATGCACATGGATCATTCTCCATGATAGACCATATTTTGGGTCACAAAACAAGTCTCAATAAATTTTAAAAGATTTTAATTATACAAAGTATCTTTTCTGGCCTTAATGGAATAAGCTGGAAATCAATAACAGGTGCAGAACTGGAATATCCACAAATATTTGGAAGTTAAATAACATACTCTTAAATAATTCATGAGTTACAGAAGCAATTGCAAGGGAAATGATTAAAAATCTTGAGATGAATGAAAATGAGAACACAACATATCAAAACTTATGGGATACCAGGAAGGCAATTCTGAGAGGGAAATTTATTGCCCTAAATGCTTACATTAAAAAGGAAGAAATAACTAAATTCAAAGACCCCACTGCATGCTGCACATCTGGAGGAACTATAAAAAGAACAGCAAACTAATAACAATGCAAGCTGAAGGAAAGACATAACAAAGATTACAGCAGAATTAAGTGAATTTTAGAATAAAAGTAAAATAGAGAAAATGAACAAAACCAAAATTTGATTCTTTGAAATGATCAATAAAATTGACAAACCTTTAACTAGACTGAAAAATACAAAAAAAAGAAGACCCAAATAAATAAAATCAGAAATGAGAGGGGGGACATTACTACTGACCCAATAGAAATGAAAAGGTTTTAAGAGTTTACTATGAGAAACTGTATTAGACAAATTATACAAACAAATTAGACATCCTAGATGAAATGAACAAATCCCTAGAAACACAAGAACAACCAACACTGACTCTAGAAGAATATAAGATGTCAACGGCCCAGTTACAATTAAAGAGATTGAATAAGTCATCAAATACTTCCCAAAATAGAAAAGATGGCTTCACAAGTGAATTCTACAAATCATTTCAAGAAAAATTAATATCAATCATGCTAAAACTCTTCCAAAAATTGAAGAGGTAACACTACCTAACTAGTTTTATGAAGCCAACATCACTCTAATACCAATGCCAGATAAAGATATCACAAAAAATAATTTCTTTAAAGACTACAGATGCAAAAATATTCAACAAAATACTTGCTAATCAAATCCAAAAGCACATTAAAAGAATTATACACCATGATCAGGTGGGTTTTATCCCAGATATGCAAGGGTGGTTCAACAAAAGAAAATCAGTGTAGTACACCACATTAAAAAGTCAAAGAAGGAAAAATCACATGATCATCTCGATTTTGACAAAGTCCACCAACCTTTCTTGATAAAAACACTCTGAATGATAGGAATAGAAGGAAACTTTCTCAACATGATAAAGATCATATATAAAAACCCACATTTAATCAGTGGTGAAAGTCTGAAAGCTTTTCCTCTAAAATTCTATTATGGTTAGAGAAAGTGTTTTGTATAATTTAAATCTTTTTAAATTTATTGAGACTTGTCTTGTGACCCAACATGTGGTCTATCTTGTAGAAGGATCCATGAGCACTTGAAAAGAATGTATATCCTGCTGTTTGGTGGTACAATGCTTGCATTAGTCAGCCAAAAGGGTGCTGATGCAAAGTACCATAACTCTTTTGGCTTTTATAAATGGTATTTATTTGGAGTTGAAGCTTATGGTTACCAAGCTTTAAAGAGTCCAAGTCAATGGACCATAACAGGTACTTTCTCACCCAAAGTCTGTTGCCACGTGTTGATGCAAGATGGTGGGCAATGTCTGCGATGGTTCAGGCTTCCTCCTTCCTCTTAAGGCCTGTGTCCACCATTGCAATGTTATGCAGGAAAATTCCAATGTCCCCAAATGTCCCATGTTACACCAATTCTTCCCTCTTCCTCCCCTCAGAACCTCTGGTGGCCACTGCCTTTATATCAATGTTATAAGCTCTTTCATTGCTAGAATAATGTCTACCTTAGTCCGTAGTTGCATTCATCCCTTATGTTTGTTCATTCCTCAATCTTGAGGATTCGGGGATGGTGATGCCCAATCTGTTTCTGACTGAGATGGGGCCTTAGATCCCATTGGGCAGATGGATGGAACTGTCTTGCTTGCAGCTGTGGATACTCTCTGTTTTTTGGAATGGGCATTGTCCATCATCATTCTTTTGTTAGTTTTCCTGGGTGATTCCAGTGAACAGGAAAGTAGGTGTTGCAACTCTGCTGAGATTCAGGGCTCAACTGGCATATGAACAGAATGAAGTTTTAAGTCTCTGGGTGATATTTTTAATGAGTATAGTGTTAATTATAGGTTCCAATAAAAGGGGCAGAAGAGCTACATGTAGGGAAATTATAGATGAGTCTAACTCTGTTACATTGGGGAGCATATATTCCACAGTAAGGCCCACTGACAGAGTGCTGAATTCCTGAGATTGTCTGCCCTGCCTATAGTGTCTAGATGTCTCTAGAGCCCTCAGGAACCCCACTGTTTGAGGCACTATTTATTGTGGCAGTCAATGAGATCCTGCTGAGATGAGCATAAGTGTAACCTCTGGAATGACCTCCCAACTCACTTTGAAATCTCTTAGCCATAAAAACTCATTTGTATTTAATATTTCCCTCTTTTGGTCAAGGTCTTTTTCCAAATGCATTGCTAGTTGGCACTGGGTAATAATTCCTTTGTGCCAGGGAGGATCATCTGTGGGAGTCATATCCCACACTGAGAGGAAAGTAGTGAGTTTATACGCTGAGTTTGGCTAAGAGAGAGGCCACATTTAGCAACAAAGGAGCTTTCAGGAGGTAACTCTTAGGTAATGTATAATACTAAGCTAAGTTTAAACTTCATAATAACAAGGTTCATAATTACAAGCACCAATATCATGGGCCTGGCATAATGGTCTGTCCTTCGTTACACACTGCCCATGTAATTGGGGATTCTTGCTGCTCTATTAGAGAATGTAGCAGGACTTCCCAGGATGGGAATCCAATATTTTATCAGTTATTGTGTGGGTCTGTAGCCACCGAGACAAAGCCCCATGACCTCTTGAACATATCCTTATGCCACAGAGGCATGCCCCAGGTGGACCCCTCCCCACATATCCCCCCATAACTGACCCCCTGCACCAGTGATCCCCCCTGCCACAGTTGTGACCCTTCTGAGATCCAAAACCTCCTCAAAAACAAAGCCAAAAAATAAACTAACATAATAAGAAAATAATAATAATAAAAATAACAAATAAAATACAGAAATAAAAAATAATTTTTTTCATTTGTTTCATCATCATAAGATCTATTATCTTTTCTGTACAGTGACAATTTCTTTCATATGTTTGCCCAGTGTCTTATTTTTTTCACTTTATTTTCAAAGAAGCTTTAAGTTACAGAAAAGCCATATAGAAAATATTGGGGATTCCCATATGCCCAACCCCTTCCCCCTCTCCCACTCTCCCCTTTTAATAACATCTTACATGAGTATGATACATTTGTTACAATTGATGTACAAATATTGAAGCATTGCTACTAACCATGGTCAATAGTTTACATTATGCTTTACATTTTGCACTGTACACTTTTATAGGTTTTGACAAAATTTAAAATGGCCTGTATCTGTCATTGCAATATCATGCAGAACAATTCCAGAGTCTAAAACATGCCCTATGTTCCATCTATTCTATTCTTCCCTTCCCCTCTCCTTGGAACCTATGGTAACCATTAAGTTTCAATTTTTAAATAATAAAGTACATGTTTACATGCAATAATATTGAGTGTTTGACATAATGGTCTGTTTTCTTTACTAGGTACTGCCTTTGTTCTCAAAAGATTATTGCCCCTCTAATTGAGAAAATAGAATGATGGGAGTTTAATATTTTCTTGTTTATTGTGTGGGTCTCCACTCACTGATATAACACACCATGACAAGATGAATACTTTCATATGCCATAGAAGCACCCCCCCCAAGTGTGCCCTATCCTGCATATCTCCCCACCCCCAACACCCTGCACCGGTCACCCCCCCTGCCATATTTTCCAAAAGAACATTCCCACCATTGTAGTTTTAATTACAGACCTACAAATAGCCAGAGTTCACCTGTTCTTTCCTCCAGCCCTCCCCCCAGTTCCACGGATAGTCTAAACCAATCCCTCCACCCTACTCCACCTCACATTCCAGCACCATCAAACCCAATCACATCACTGCACCATTATCACCCCCATCCACTGCCCAACCACTCCCTTCTACCTTATCATAGGTTTTGCCCATATTAAGCATTGGCTGACCACACTCTACTCCCTTTCTGTCTACTGACTCTAGCTCTGTGATTCTCCTCAATTTGCTTAAGTCATATCATTGAAGTCATGTAATATTTGTCCTTCAGGGACTGGCTTACTTCCATAAAATATTTTTAAAGAAGTCCTGGAAGTTCCTGATTTTCCATTTTAGAAGTCTGGCTTATTTAACCAGGTACCATGCTCTATGGATTTCAATACTACCCTAATGGAGAGGGGATGTGTGAACAGTCCCTGACGGCTTAAGACAACACTTGGAAAAATACCATGTGTAAGAGAATTCATGTGTTCCAGCTGATAGCATGAAGGCCTCAGTCACAAGAGAGAGGACCTCTTGGACCTTCCAATTTATGCTTCCAACAACTGAATGCAGCTATATACAACCCATGTTGTATGTATCCACCCAATCAAAATCATCAACACCAAATCACATGAACCTCAAGGGTAGGCCTGCCTGAACCCCTGACCTACATAAATGTGGGCAATTAAGAAAGGTATTGCTTTATGCCACTAAGCTTTCAGATGGTTTATTACACAGCAATAGATAATTGAAATAGTTGTTCCTGCTCTATAGCCTATATTTAGGAAAGTGGTATAACCTCACAATACAAATTATTAGGGAGCAATATAATTAGATGCCAATATTAGAAGGAGTTCATATATTAGTAAGCCAGAGTGTGTAATAATATCACAGGATTAAGAAAGGACTTCTGGAGGAATCTGGGATTTTATTGTACTTCTAAGTTCAGGGAGAATTGGTATAAAAAGGGTAGAATGAACAAAGAGCAGAGGATGGCCCATAAATTAAATAAATAGATCATGTTTTTGTTTATTTAGAGAACAAGATAGATGTGAACAAGATAAACACACACACACAGATACATATACACAGGAATCCTAAATATGTTTCTGGATTTATACCAGGAAACAATTACAGTTTTCTGACTTAATTGCCACAGAAACCAATGAAATAGGCATAATTCTCCCCAACTTATAGAAGAGAAAATTGAGAGTCAAAGTGTTTATGTACCTGACTCAAAATCATGAAGGATTTGACTCAGGACTATGTAATTCAATTGACTATGGTTTCATTATTCTAATCTGTCTCCTTTTCAGTCAAAATTACAGAAAAATTTGTTTAATTGATCAGCCTACATGTAAGTGGCAGCAGATCTGTAACTTTCCATCTGAATTTTCCCTGTCACTTTTATGAGTTATGGCCAATCATGCCATCTGTATCATCCAACTATACTGGAATTTGCGCACCATAAAACCTCAAAGCTTATTATTTAACTCCTACAGAGCAGATCTAGCTCCAGACTACATCATCCTGTAGATCAACACTTCTCAGGCCCTAATCTTCATATGAATTTGACACCTTATTTGAATACAAATTAGGATTCAGTAAATCTTGGATGAGGAAAGTGATTCTGCATTTCTAACAAGTTCATAGATGATGCTAGCCCTGGACTATCTCTGATAGTCAAAGATCTAGATGATCTCATGCTTCTTACTACATCCTCCTTCTGCATGATTGTCTATCAATAAGCCACCAAACTGTCAGTATGACAACTACCCCTGGCCAATGGAAGCCCTTTAAGATGTTACCTCACTTGATATTCAGATATTTCCCCCTGATCTCTAATCTATATTAAATTTTGCTAGTTTTGTGCTCTAGTCCTTCAAACATTCCTAACTGAATAATTATCTAGTAAACTAAGTTCAGTCAATGAAAATAGTCCTGTAATTAATTAATTCAACTCATCCAGAAAACATAATTCATTGTAAAACATATTTTCCATACCTCTATCTAAGAATTATAAATAATTGAGAAAATATCTATTCCTGAGATAGGCCATTGGAAAACAGTTTTGTTTTGTTTTTTCCCATCAAGGGAGTATTTTGCTAACTATCAAATGACATTTATTAGACATGTGGAGGAGTAGATTATGTACCCCAATTTAGATATGTTCTTGGTCTTGATCTGTATTACTGTGTGTTTGAACTCATTTTAAATAAGATCTCCTGAAGGTGTTATTTTAGTTAAGATGTGGCCCAAATGAATGAGGGTGGATCTTAATCTAGATTACCTGAGCCTTTCATAAGCAGAGGAAATTCAGACAGAGTGAGCAAGCTACGAGGAGGAGCCAAAACCCGGAAGCCAACAGAAATAGGAGAAGGAAGGAGAGGACTTGCCAAGTGATTCAAGGCAAGCAATCTCAAGGACTGTGGCAAGCCAGCACTGAAAGGTAACTGACTCCCTGAGGAAGGAAGCTTTCTATCTTCAAAACCGAGAGCCAATAAATTTCTGTTGTTTAAGACGGAGGATTTATTTCTTTGGTTAAAAGTAGGACTAGCCTTGGATCTACTTAAAAGAAATGGGAGTCAGGGGAGGTAATGCATATTATATTTAGAGTCATTTTTTTCCCTCAACCTCTTTTTGAGCTTATAGGGTTTAAGTTTGAGAGATGTGAAGGAATTTTCTGCATATTATATCTTTCATTAAGTCTTGTATTAGGAGTAGTAGGTTTAAACTGTGATCACATTCAAAATGTTCTGTGGGCTTTGTTGTACTTAGTCTCATTCTATATAATGCAAAATTATAGAAATAGATTCAAGGAGTGATTATAGTGAATCTATTTCCAAAACAATATCCGTGTCTTTTGCTGGATAACCATTGACATTATAATAAAGTGAACTTAGTATAGTCTATTCAAAGAATATGCACTATCTTGATTAGATTATTTTGGTGATGAAAATTGCCTGACACTCAGGAAAAAGAGAATGGCCTGCACTTTTCCAAATGCTTTACTAGTGGTGAAGCTATCAGTATATAGGATTTTATAGGTATGTACAAAGAGATCATGTGCAATTCAGTCCTGTAAATAGCCCACCTCTATTCTTTGATACAATTGTGTGTGACTTAATTGCTTATTTAATACTTATTTCCCAGCTGCTTGCTCTTTCACACCTGTTTCAGCTTGTTCCTAGGCTAATTGCAAAATGATTATCAAGTAGCTATGACCAAATGTGTACTCAACATAGCTGATAAAACAAGTATCTCTCCTAGTCACTGGTTCCAGAAAAATGGAAAAGTGCTTATCAGAAATTCAAAGGAAACAAATAAAAAATAAATATGTCATTAACCGTATACTTAAATATTTGGGGAAATGGGGAGCAAGGGTTGGTTAAGAATAGAGAGAATTAGGTCTGGAAGAATTACATGGACCTTTCTTCATACTTCTGTTTTCTTAAAAAAAAATAATTTCCTGCCTGTGGGTAAAGAAAATGGAAATCTAATTTTAACATCAACCCCTATCTGGTTGTTTTCATAGAGACTTCTAGACGTTGAAGTATATTTTGTGAAAACTTTTGGATCACTGTTAAGAGTCACAACACATCCCTTTTACAAACAGTAACCCTAACATTCACATGAAAAATTGAGACTTATGGTCAATGCTCTAAAAAGAATAAATGAAATAACACTTGAGGTCACCAAGCAGTGCTGTTTACAAACTATGGTGAGCATCTGAAGCACATGAGAAGATTATATAGAAAAGATAGATCTGAGCCCACTAAGCTTCTTAGGGTGTCTCTTTATTTGCATGGGGAGAGGAGGAGCATGGGAGAGGGTACACCCGAAGTGGAAGCAAAGGATGGGGAATCATGACTGTTGAGGAGTCCAAGTGAGTGGAAAGAAATATGAAACAAGAAGTGTCAGACTTTTAGATTCTTTTCTACTGGAGGGACTAAATTAGAAACAACATAGCATTAAATGTAATACCTTAATTCAGCTCTTCAGCAGGACATATCCACCCAACCTAAATTCGAGTTATTTGTCTCACAAATATGGCTGGGCCCCAATTAGGTAGTCTCTTTTTCTGTACTGGACCCCAGATTTTTCATTTTTTCCTACTTAGGGGATACTCTGGGCAGGCCTGGCCATGTTTAACACAATTTCATAGTAGGTTTTCCTGCATTTATTAGAAGAAAACATTTTAAAATACTATAAAATAGATGCTATCTAGTTATACTTAGGATTTTCCTAGAAATTTGGTAAATTTCAGATCTCTTCTAGAATGCAGCAGCAAACTTGGTGTGGGTGATCCTTATTTCTTTGATTTTAATTCATGAATTTATCAAGTTCAACATGCTCTCATGAGGCTCACATGCATGCTTCAAGGGGAATTTGAAAAGTCCTGCCTCTGTGCATCTTGTCTTGATTGGGACTGACAAGTCTACAAAGTTCTCTGTGGATGTAGATGGATTTTTTTCCCAGAATTTTCTGGTGCCTAGAGGGAAAACACAATTTCTTCCTCATAGAAGGAAGACAACAAGAAAACCAAAGAATGGTATTTCACTAGAAATAAGCCCACCTTCTCTCCTCCCCCAACCTTTAATATGACTCCCTAACGGAAAAACATGATGTAAATGATATCCATTCTTTCTTAAAAAAAAAAGAAAAAAGTGATTGTGCTTCTGTAGAAGCACTATTCCAAGGCTCTGGCTATACTGATTGAACTAGAACTGTCTTCATAACATAATGGACTTAATTATATATTCTTATGCTAATTGTTTGATTTTAATCACCTGTAATTAATGGTGCATGTCTGATTCTTTCCTGACACCATATTGAATGTTTTAATTTGGGCATGAAATGTCTTTCAAGGAATAAAAAGGATTCATATTCTCTTCATAATTAAATTTCTAAACTCTTATTATTATATTTTATTATTCAACAAATCCCTTATATATTTTATCATTCAACTACCACATTATATAAAAATTAGAAAATAAACCATTTTACTTATAACAAAAATATTGGACTTATATGTTAATTAGCACCTATTAAGATGCAAAAAGAGTTCTAAAAATTTCTAATGACTATTACAATCCAAATTATAACCTAAGCACTTAGTTGTAATAAATTCCTAACTGCAGAACTATATCTCAGCAAGAAGACAAAAATATCTAGAGAAATATCTATGTTAAAATAGTGTTAAATACAAATTAAAAAGTCTTCCATTTGTCATTTATCACTTGTATTGTTAGCTGTAATTCAAGATCAGAATTTAGGATTCTTTTCACTTTTTAAAATGTACATTAGCTCAATAATAATACATTACAATTAGGTGCTGTGCCCATCACCTTATGACCTAAAACAGTAGGAAATTGAGAGGCAATTTACTTTAATTTTCCACTCCCATATGTCCAAATGTACATGTAAATTGTATTAATACACTGAAATATTTTTCTATTACAATGACTTTACATAGTATGTATATGTATATATAGAAATAAAGAAAAATACATTGATACGAGATACTTTATTCAATAATACTCATGTATCAATTACTATTTATATAATGTGTACTTACTCCAGACTTCAGTTGAATATTTGTTTTTTGCAATTAATCCTGAATCTCTTGGTGGACATAACTCTTAAAATGTGCATAAATATTTCTGCATCTAGACAAAGATCCCTGTAGGTAGAGACTGTCTTAATTTTTAATCCTGGTGCTTCCAAATTTATTATTCTCCACCAAATTTCTTAAACATTCTTAATCCAGGCAGTCAAGAAGACCACTACTCAAATAATAAAATCCCATTATTGAAGGTCCAGTATTTGCAGACTCAGAAAACTAATTATCCTCCTTCACTGACTCTATTCACTGATCACCTTCTCTCATGCCATTTCCTGTTCTTCATTTACACTTTTACCTAGCCCTTCCATTCTGACCTCACAGTCTTCTGATTCAAATATTGTTTCTAAGTTAATGATATCATCTGTCTGCACTGATGTGGTAGTGCTCATTACACATCATCTTCTTGTGATGAGAGGTGGGGTAGGAGGAGGGTCTTCATGAGCAGTATTTAGCCCCACAGTGGAGGCCTAGATTGGAATTTTCAACCATACCAAACCACAGTGCTGCCACTTCTGTGGGATTAATGTGCTTCCTGGGAGATTCTTCTTCTGGGCCCCTCTTACCAGAAGAGATCTCCTTGGTTGGATATAAACGAAAATCAAAACAGCCTGAGTTTCTTTGGCCTCCATTAATTTGAACTGCTTATAATTCTTCCTATAGTGCTCCCTTCTTGTACACCAAAGGCCAAAACTTCAGGACCCTAGGATTCCTGGCTTTTCTCTCTCCCCACTACCATCTAACTAGATCCAAGCTTCATTCCAGTCCCAGCCCACTCCTGTCCAATCGATCATTCAGCATTTGCTTAATCACTTCTAGTGACAAAGAATTCACTTCTTTATGTCCAATTATTGAATAGTTTAGATGCTCAGTATGTTCTCCATCATCACTCACAACTTTCCTCTTTTGAATTCCATGTATTGGTCCTTGGTCTACCAGACTGAAGAAAATAAATATAGAAGATTACTCAAAATATAACACTAACAGAAGAACATAACTTCTCAGAAATAGCCTTATGTATTTATGATGAAATCTATTTTCTATCAGGTACATTATCTCACTAAAATAAAATAAATATAATTATGTAAATAAATAAAATAAATAAATAAATAAAATATAATAAAATTTAAGAAGTTATACATTCTTTAAACAGTTACCTTGTGGATGAGTCTATGGTCTGTCTTAGTTAGCCAAAGGCTGCCAATGCAAAAATACCAGAAATGGGTTGTCTCTTTTAAAGCGGATTTATTTGGAGTAAAAGCTTATAGTTCCAAATCTGCTAGCTGTGAAAATGTCCAAAGCAAGTCATCATCAGAGATGCTTTCTCACCAAAGGTTGGCTGCTAGCAGATCCTTGAGTCCAGCTATGTGGACAAGATGATAGGATTGCTGATCTCACTCTAGTTTCTTCTGGAGCTCAGCTGTGGGCAATCAGGCATCTGTCCCTGGAACTTGTCTCCTTGAGCCTTTCAGGGCTTCTCTGTCCTTCTGCAGCTGTAGGCAAATTTGAAGTCTTCTCTCTCACATTGCCCGGTCAAAATGGCAGAGCTCCCTTTCTTTTATGTCTTTCTCTGTGTGTGTTCTCAATATATATCAGCCCCAGCAAGAGGGCAGATACCCAACCTGACCCAAAAGCTATCTAATCAAGTGTTCTATTCGAAGGCCCTTTTACTGAATTGAATGCAATCAAAGGGCCCCACTCCCATAATAATGGATTAGTTCAACAATAATCTGTTATGGGATTCACAAAACTTAAATTGTCACATGGTCAAACAAGGATTTTCAAAAACATAGCAGTATAGTATTTTAGTTAAGATTGAGTTTTGAGCCAGAATGTTTGGAAATGAATAACAGGTCTGCCACTTACTAGTTGTATGACAATAGCCAGGTAACTTAGACTTTTTTGTCCTTAATGTTCTCATCTATAAAATGAGGTTGAAGATAATAAGACATTACATCATAAGAGGGATGTTAGGTTAAGGGAATTAATTTATGTAAAACATTTAGAATAGTTCCTGACACACAGTGAGTACCTTAAACATGGTAGGACTGTTTTCTTTTGTTTCATACATCATACCACCACTGATTTAAATTAATATAATTATACTTTTCTGTATTAGGTAATGTGCTTTTCCATTAAATTCAATTTTTAAAAAATCATAACTTAATTGATACCATGTTTAAAGTTAAAAAAAACATTTAGGTTTTATCTACTTTACTCAAGTTGTCCTTTTTTTGGAGAGGTTCATTTGTTTTCTTGCTTTTCAGTTCCTTTATTTAACTTATAGGACTATAATTTTATGCTTGTGAAAAAATATCTGGTACAGTATTCACCCAATATATTACTTAGTGTATTTGTCTCTATTTTTTCACCTGTGAATTTTACAAGCACTCCTTCTCTGTTATTATATCACATTTATAAAAAGCTGAATAATTCAAATTTAAGATCAGAACCCCAGTATAGGAGCCATCCAGTCAGGGTTCTATTGATTTATTTAGCAATGATTTTTGTAGCTCATATATACCTACCCAGCCACATCTATTTGTTTTGAGCACAAAGATACCACAAGAAGAGTTGCTAAATTCCTCAACAACCAAAACTGCTTCTCAACTCTCTAGCTTTATCCTCTTCATACCTCTCAACTATATCATTGTTAGTCTTCTTTCTGGTCTGTTGCATCCCTAACCCTCAGTCTGTTCTCAATAGAGCAGATAGAGTCCTTAAAACCCAAGTCTAATCATGCCACCTCTCTGTCCACAAACCTCTAATTGCTCCCATTTTCTCTCAGAGAAAGAGGCAGGATGCTTACTATATCCTATAATGTTTCCACAGTATTAGGACATTCTTGTAATAGGTAAACACATCATAAACTTTCTACTTTGTTTCTATAAATTGGAAAATATTTCCCTGATTCCTACCAAGGACATTTTTCAGGTAGTTCTGGCTTTTTCCCCATTTCAGGAGAAAGGGATTAAAAAGCTTAATTATATATAAGATGGAGTTTCTCATTAAGAATCATTTACCAAAGTAACTTCTATTAGCTTCCATGCAGAATGAAAACTCACAGAATTGACTTAATTGGCAATGTGCTGAGAGAGGTATCAAGCAGAGAGAGACATGTGATGTTCAGTTTTTAGAAAACACATTTTATAAATGATCATGTTGATCCAGAAACTAGAAGCAGAGATCAACTAGAAATTAATTTCAACCTACCAAAATGGAGTTATAAGCCTTATAACTAGATCAGTTCTGAGCATTGCCTCCAATCTGCAATTTTGGCTTTAACACATCTATGCTGTGAAAACCAATTGGATGATTTTGCATTTGTGAGCTGAAATATTAGGGCTTTCTGTGTATGCTTTTATGATTATCAGAATGAAATATGATAGTGCCATTTTTAGCTTGCCATTATCTCTGATGGATGTCATTATAACACAATTGCTTGTACAGCATATGTCAGAAATAAGTCACACTTGTCTAAAACAGCTATTTCACTAGGCAAATCTAGCTTTCATGGTTATATTCTGAATACGGATTTCAAAATGCTCTAAAAATAGAAAGTGAGGAACAAAATAATGTAAGTAAAAACCTGATTACCAAAAAAGATTGCTACAAGTAGACATGTTATTCAATGCCATTTAATGACGACTCTAATAGAAATAGTCAACCACATTTATTCCTACATATGAAAAGATAAGAAAATGCATTTTTAAATTTTTTTGTTTTGCCAGGCCCACCCCCTGATGCACGGATTTTTATATGTCTTCTAGCCCATTTACTAAAAGCATTCATTTACAATTCAGGAGAACCCTGCTATGCCTAGCTGTCCCTTTTTCTCATGGGCAAAAATGAGAAGTTTTCCAAAATCAAACTAGTTCCTTTTGCATTGCAGTTAGTGATGTTCTTATTTTGAAAACTGACTTGTTTAAAAATTTAAACAATAATTTGAGTCCAGAGGCTATTTAGTTTTCAATGATTTTCCAGTATTCTTGTTCTGAAATTACCAGGAAGAGAAAAACATGAGAATTTTTTAGCTCCATAGAACCTTAACTCAGTACTTACTGCATAAAAGAGCTCTGTAATTGTTGTGTAGCTAACTGAAGTAACAGGTAATTTCATAGTATTTTCCAATCTATTTTGTATATAGCAGTTCTGGTGCTCTTATGAAAAAAGGAAAATGACCAGTCTCTTAACACCCTTCTGTAGCTTCCCATTGTGCATAACCTGAAAACACATTCTTCCTTTACCAAAGCTGTGAGATCTTCCTGAACGCACGCCTGCCCCTCTCTCAACCTCATCTGGGTTATCACGGACTAACCTTCAGAACCAGTGGAGGCTTTTCAATTAATCGCCCACCCAAACTCTTTCCCAGCTCAGATATTTTGTGTTTTCTTTGCCTGGAACACTCTTTCTCTTGGTCTCTCTGTCTTTCTCTTTTTAATGACCAAACACTTCTCAGATCTCAACCTAATATCATCTGAGCCTGGTGATCCTGCCCCACATGTCTACCTTTTATAAGCAGCACTGTTTCAGAGTGCTGCTTATTTCATTCCTAGCACATAGCACTTATAATCTGTTATTGACTTACTTTTGATCTTCCTTATAAAGTAAAAAGTAAACTTGCTGTCTGTTTAACCTATGTCTGAAAAGTCAACATTCACTCCCTAGGCCTGGCACAAAGAAGATGCCTAATGAATATTTGTTGAATAAAATAACTGTGGAATTGGTTATTATGTTTTTTATCTTAATTTTGATAATTTTCAAAAATATACAAATCTAGGGAGAATAGTGCAGTGAGCATTTCATTATATTTTAAAACTATTAAGGTTTTGCCAAATTTGCTTAATTTTTTAAAATTTGTTTTCCTTTGACAAGATAGTTTAAAGAAAACTTCAGACACCATGTCATTTCAATTTATATTTCTAAAACACAGTTCAGTAATCTAAAAAAAAAAGTAAATTTGTTTACATCATCACAATGCCATTATCACAACTAATACAATTAATAGTACCCCCTGGTAGCATCTAATACTAGCATCTAATACCTAGTACAAAATCAGATATCCTTGATTGTCTCATAAATATATTTATACCATTGATTTGTTCAAATACATATTAAAAGAAGTTCCAAAGTTTACATTTTGTGATTGTGTGTGTGTGTATCTTAAGTTTCATTTAACCTAAATCAATAACCCTTCTTTTGATGTTGGCATGTTATAGTAAAGGTACCACATTCTATACCTGTTTTCTTTCTCATGATGTCATTTAACTTGTTTTCCTACCCATTATATATTCCAAGAATGTATATAATCTCTCAGGGTTGGTTAGATTCATCTTCAAATTTTGAGAAGACTGTGTCATAGAATATACTGTGTCTTTCAAATTGTATCGCATCAAAAAAGCACAAAATGATTAATTATACCAACTTGAATGAGAATAAGTGAACAGTAGGTTTTGGCAGTCTGACTACTCTATTTTGATTTCCCCATCAAACATTTCTCTGGTGGTTTAATTTTTGGTGATTGTTACCAGAATCAATTGCTTCATTAGGGTGTCAAAATGGAGATTTTTCCAATCTTTTCCTGTACTTTTTTTTTAACCTGGGATTTTTCTGGTCAAGCTGTGGTGGTAGTGTTGCTTTACTTGTCGTTATTGTAATGTGGGTGTGTGGAGGGGTTATTGCTACCTAGATTTGTTGAAGATATTATCTATTATTTGTTGTTGTTTCATTTCTCTGTCCTAATTGAGCAGTTTGGTTTTCAGGAGGAATTTTGAAGAGACTTAAAAAAAAAATCCACTGCATTGCTGCAGTGAAACATCTATGTCACTTTCATATTTTCAAGCCTTCTGCCAATATTCCTTTCTATGTGCATCCTCCAACCTATTTCTGTTCTCTTTTTTCCCCTTCAAAACATTTCCGGTCCAATTAGCTATTTTGTTTTTCAATATTAAAGTGGAAGGGAGAGCTGATTTTGCATATATAAACTCTCGTTAATTACACAGCTGTGTGCCAGTTATACAGAATATTCTTTGTCAAAAACTAAAACTTCTCCACTTTAGAAAACTGTCACTAAAGCCACTCGAATTTACGAAAGGACTCAAAATAAGTTAAAGCTACTTGAATTTACGAAAGGACTCAAAATAAGTTTTGTCCTGTCTTCTTCTCTCCCCTCCCTCCCCCCTCCCTTTTTTTTACTTTCGCTAGAAATAGCACTGATAGTCTTTGGAATTATAAGAATGCCATCTAAAATTCCTTGCAATTTAGTTGAATTATCAGGAGAAATTTTAACCAACATGATTTTTATTCATGGTATTACACTTATGGTTCAGTTATACCTGCATTGTGATCATTTGTATTGTTCTGCTATCATCCTTTCATCTTGTTAAAATTTGTGTAGCCCCTCTGCCCCTGCCCCTCAGTGTGTTATTTACCTTGGTTGAGAACACTAGTGACTTTACAGCAGAGGTTCTCACATCCTTCAAATTGTCTTCTCTTATTGGAATTGAGCACTACATTCTGTGCTACCCATGTCTAAACCAACCGAAGTACCCAATGTGTGAAGCCTAAACCTAAAATTGTTGAAAACAGCTGAAAATGTCCTATATTTGTCTCTACAAACTGCCACATTACTAATGGAATAACTAAATGTTATTAAAAGAGGCTTTCAGCATGTAAGGCATTCAGCTGTTTACTTTGGGTTTCACGATCACATAATACTCAGAACCACATTATGTCCCTTTCTTCCTACCCATCACATACACATTGTTGGGCTGTATATTTGGTCTTGCAAGTGTAGATAAAGTTTACCAAATTAAGCTAAAAGTTTTTATGAAGAAGCCAATAAAGATGATCAAAAAATAAACCGGAGTTGTAGATTATTGTATCTGTTTTCAGTGTAGAAAATGTTGAAGATAACTGAAAGCCGAGTAGGCTTCCATCAACAAAGTGTGATTTGAAGGATACACCAAAACCAAATTACATCAAAATATCTCTCCCTTAGCCTACCATTAATCCTTTCCTAAATTGAAATTATTTTCATCAGGCTTCATTAGAACCTACCTTCCCACTGCTGCTTATCTCCATAAATATTGAGATTTTTCAATTGCAAGTTTAGTCAGGCCATATTCCTAAGTTAAAATTGGTCAATATTCAAAAAATACATTAGGCATATTGTCAACCAACTGATCAGGCATGATGCTGCTATATTCCAGTGAGTCCGTAAATTGCTATGGTATACATATATATATAGTATATACTATATATATATATATATAGAGAGAGAGAGAGAGAGAGAGGGAAAGAGAGAGAGAGAAAGAGAGAGAGAAACTTAACCACATGGAGGAGAAATTATTTTTTAAAATTTTTTATATTTAAAGAAGCTCTAGATTACATAAATGTTACACCAAAAATATAGGGGATTCCCATATACCTCACCACCTCCCCTTCCCACATTTTCCCACATTAACAACATTTTTCATTAGTGAGGTGCATTTGTTACAACTGATGAACAGATATTGAAGCATTGTACTAACCCAGGACTATAGTTTACATTATAGTTTACACTTTGCCCTTCGCAATTCTATAGGTTTTGACAAAATGTGTAATGCTCTTTATCCATCATTGCACTGTCATACAGGACAATTCCAATGTCCCAAAAATGTCCCCATGTTGTATCTATTCTTCCCTCTCCCTCCCCTCAGAACCTCTGGTGGCCACTGCCTTTTATCAATGATAAAAGTTTTCCCATTGCTAGAATAATCATGTCTACTTTAGTCCATAGTTGCTTTCCCCACTTATGTTTGTTCATTCCAAGGAGAATTATTTTAATAAACTTTTAAAATAAACTTTTATTTTAGAACAGTTTTAGATTTACAGAAAACATGGGCAGATAATAGAGTTCCCACATCCTCCACATCAGTGTCCCCTATTTTAACATCTCATATTTGCATGGTATATTTGTTACAATTAATGAACTACTATTGAAACATTGTTATTAATTGAAATCCATAATTTACTCAGATTTCCTTAGCTTTTACCATATGTCATTTTTCTGTTCCAGGATGTCATCCAGGATGCCATATTACATTTAGTAGTCATGATAGCTTTTTAAAATTTTTATTGTGGTGACATATATACAACATGTAATTTTCCATTTTAACCACTTTCAAGTTTGCAATTCAGTGATATTAATTACACTTACGTTGTACTGCCATCACTTTGACAGTTTGACGTTTTTTGTGAATTCCAGAAAAGATCATGTTCTTAGCATTAATCAATTCCTGTGGGTGAGGGACCCTTTGATTGGACTGAATTCATTTGGGGGCCTTTGATTGGAGTACTTCAGTGAGGTATGACCCAGGGTGGGTCTTAGTCCTCTTCCTGGAGTCCTGTATAAACTGGAGAAACATGCAACAACAGACAGAGAAAGAGAACTGTCATTTTACCCTGCCATGTGAGAGAGGACTCCAGGATTGCCTGTAGCTGTAGAAAGACAAAGAAACCAGATTGGCTGAGAGAGAGGACAGAGGCTGAAATCAGGGGAGCAGCCCAGAGGGGCGATACCCATGTGCCTGATACCCCTCAGCTGAGCTTGGGGAGAAAGTCAGCCCAGAGGGGAAGGTAGGGGAATGGTGGCAGAGACTGACAACCATTTTGCCATGCCATGTGGCATGAGTCCAGAATCACCAGTGGCTGACCTTTGGTGAGACAGCATTTCTGATGATGCCTTGATATGGACATTTTCACAGCCTCAGAACTGTAAGATGTACCCTAATAATTTCCCATTATAAAAGCCAACCCATTTCTGGCATTTTGCATTGTTAGCCTGTAGCAAACTAAAACAATCACCATCATCCATTAATAAAAAATTTTAACACCCCAAACAGAAACTCTGTACCCATTATGCAATAACTCCCCATTCTCACCCTAAACTGTCCCTACCCTACCAGGCCATGGCAAGCTACAATCTACTTTCTATCTCTATGAATTTGCATACTCTAGGTTTTTCATGTAAGTGGAATCGTACAATATTTGTCCTTTTGTGACTGAATTATTTGATTCAATATGATGCCTTCAAAGTTCATCCATGTTGTAACATGTGTCAGAACTTGATTCATTATTGCAGCTGAATAAAATTCTGTTGTATGTATATAGCACATTTTCATTATCCGTTCACCTGTTGATGGACACTTGAGTTGCTTCCACCTTTGAGCTATTGTGAACAAAGCTGCTATGAACATTTGCATACAAATTTCTATTCAAATCCCTGTTTTCAGTTCTTTTGGGTTATATCTTTAAATGTACTGTGGGTCATATAATTCTATGTAACCTTCTGTGGAACCGCCTTATTGATTTCCACAGTGGCCGTACCATTTTACATTTCTACCAACACTGTACAAGTGACCTTATTTCTCCACATTCTCACACCACTTATTTCTTTTTTTCTTTTTAACTATAAAAGCAATTGTAGTGGGTGTAATGAGGTATCTCATTGTGATTTTAATTTGTATTTCCCTATTGGCTGGTGATATTCAACATCTTTTCATGTGTTTATTGGCTATTTGTATATCTTCTTTGGTGAAATTACTCACATAGTTTACTTACTTTTTAATTTTGTTGTTGAGTTGTAGGAGTTATTTATATATTCTGAATATTAAACCCTTTCTGGATATATAGATTCCAAATATTTATTCCCATTCTAGAAATTGTCTTTTCCATTTCTTTATAATGTCTTTTAATGCACAAAAGTTTTTAATTTAGTGAAGTTCAGTTTATTTTTTGCTTTTGCTTATGCTTTCTGTGTATAATATAAGAATTCACTAATTCAAATTCTAACGGTATGCCCCTATGTTTTCTTCTAAAACTTTTATTGATTAAGTCTTATAGTTAAGTTGTTGATCTATTTTGTGTTAATTTTATATGGTGCGAGGTAGGTGTCCACTTTCATTCTTTTGCATGTGGATGTTCAGTTTTCCAAGCACCATTTGTTAAAGAAACTAGTGTTTTTTTCCCCCATTGAATGGACTTGGCACTCTTGTCAAGATCATGGCCATCAATATAAGGTTTATTTCTGAACTGTCAATTGTATTCCACTGATCTATATGTGTGTACTTATGCCAGTACCACACTGTTTTAATTTTTGTGCTTTTTTAGTAACTTTTGAAATCAGAAAGTGGAAGTCCTCCAACTTTGTTCTGTTTCAAGATAACTTTGACTATTCCAAGCCTTTTGCCCTTCCACCTAATTTTGATGATTGATTTAGCCAAAGAAAGCTGCCGAAGTTCTGACTGGGATTGTATTGAATCTGTTCATCACTTTGGGTAGTATTGACATTTTAACAATATTAAGTCTTTCAATCCATTAACATGGAATGCTTTTCCTTTTATTTAGGTTTTCTTTAATTTCTTTCAGCAATGTTTTCTAGTTTTCCCTATATATGTTTTTCACATCCTTGGCTACATTTACTCATAGACATTATACTATTTTAGTTACTACTGTGAATAGAATTGTTTTACTGAATTCCTTTGCAGGTTACTTATTTTTAGCATACAGAAACCCAACAGATTTGCGTGTGTTGACCTTGAATCCTACCAATTTGTTTAATTTCTTTATTAGCCCTAGTAGTTTTCTTGTATATTCTTTGGGGTTTTCTATACATAGGATTGTGTCATTTGCAAATACAGATAATTTTTATTCTTTTTTTCTAATTTGGATGCCTTTTGGTTCTTTTTTCTTATCTAATTGCTCTGGATAGAACTTCCAGTACAAGGTTGAATAACAGTTGTGAAAGCAGGCAACCTTGTCTTGTTTCTGACTTTAAGACCAAAGCTCTCAGTCCTTCACCATTGTCTATGATGCTATCTTTGGGTCTTTCATATATACACTTTATTATATTGAGGAGGTTACCTTCTATTCCTAGTTTTCTAAGTGTTTGTATCATGAAAGGATGCTGGATTTTGTTAAATGCCTTTCAATATAAATTGAGATAATCATGCTGTTGTTTTTTATTCCATTTTATTCATGTGGTATATTACAATAATTGGTTTTGTTATGTTAAACCACCCTTGCATTCCTGGGATAAATCCCACTTGATCATGGTATATAACCCCTTAAAATACTATAGAATACAGTTTCATATTTTGTTGAAGATTTTTGCATCCATATTCATAAAAGATATTGGTTTGTAATTTTCTTTCCTTGTGGGATCTTTATCAAGCTTTGGTATTAGGGTAGTGCTGGCCTTTTAGAATGAGTTAGAAAACGTTCCCTCCTCTTCAGTTTCTTGGAAGAGATTAAGAAGGATTAGTGTTAATTATTCTTTCAGTGTTTGGTAAAATTCACCAGTAAAAACATTTCTTCCCAGAGTTTTCCTTTTTGAGAAGTTTTTTTTTTTCCTTAACTTTATTTGTACATTTAATAATTGAAAATATAAACAATTAAAAACTAAAAAGTAAACACAGATGAATAAATATATACATTTCTCCATTAAATGTAATGGATACATATAAATTTTTTTTTTTTTTTT
>JAQZBX010016978.1:0-10533 GCA_029593785.1 Cabassous unicinctus
GATAATTTTATGGTTAAAATATTTCATTGTAATTTACATTTTCTCTTTGATTAATCACAATTTTAATGATTACTTGATTTTTTTCTTTGTCACTTGAAATGTCATTTATACCATATACCAAATATCCTATGTCCTCTGTGATTAATCTGAATCTCTTTGTGCATTATAAGCCATTTTATTTACTTACTGTTGTTCTTCAAAACATTTTCATATAAGGTAGGATAAATCTTTGTTATTTTTTTCAAGTTAACTACTTCATATATTTCACTTTTAAAATTACCTTATAAGTATTGAAATCTGATAGAAATTATTTTTGAGATTATATTAAATTTATATACTTGAGAAAAGACATCTGCATTATAATTGAATATTCTCACTGGCAACTTGATATGTGTCTCAAATATATCATTTATCAAAGATATATTGCAGAAAGAATTAGAATAAATCCTATATGTTAAGGTCCTATGGGAAGGAGATAATGATTTGGGGGCACCATGAAAAGTATAAAAGGACTTACTTTGACAAAGATTAAAATATATGATAAAAGTTACAGAGGTTGTAAATACATATCAAGGCACTTTTTTGTGGTACTTAATAAATCACTTTTCTGTGTTTGATCAAGGCATTAGCTATTGCAATAAAGATGATTAAGGCACATTCTCCTTATGGATTTGGCAAATAATGTATGAATTCCAAATGTACAGGTACAAAGAAGTGAGTTTAGTTGAAAATTAAAAATAAATGATACTTCAGTTTTTGACCTGTAATTCAGTTCCCTCAGATATCTAAATGGAGGCCTGTGTTTCAGGCTAGAAACAATTGATACTAAGAGGTTAAAAAAAAATAAATAAATAAATCAAAATCTATATAAACTAAAGAAGACAGATCAATAGAAAAATGGGAAAAAAATCAAACAGGCACCATACAAAAGAGGATATCCAAACTGATTTTAAACACATGAAAATATGTTCAACTTCCTTGGTCATTAGGAAATTGTAAATTAAATCAAGCTAAGAGGGTCCAAATTTCAGTAATGGTAGAATAGATAGACTCAACTTCCTGCAGACAACAAATATAAAACCTGAAAGAAAAAAAAAAATCTGTTTGAAGGCATTTTCAAATGAAAGCAGAAACTAGACCCTTAAAAGAAAGAAACTACATCTAGTGAGACTTATGCATTGGTTTCTCTTTAATGAATATAGATGTAAAATCTGTAATAAAATGCTTGCATATCAAATCTAACAGCACATTAAAAGAGTAACACACCATAATCAAGTGGGTTTTAGTCCAGGTATGCAAGAATGGTTCAACGCAAGAAATTCAATTAATGTAAAACAACACATTAACAAATCAAAGGGGAAAAACCACATCATCATCTCTATTGACTCAGAAGAGGCATTTGACAAAATCCAGCAAAATTGCTGACTTGATAAAAACAATAAGAAAAATAGGACTAGAGGGGAACTTCCTCACCATGATAAAGAGCATATATGAAAAAGCCACAGCTAACATCATACTAATAGGGAAAGATTCAAAGCTTACCCTTTAAGATCGGGAACAAGACAAGGATGCCCACTGTCACACTGTTATGGAACATTGCATTGAAAATTTAGGCAGAGCAATTAGGCCACAAAAGAAAATAGAACTCATCCAAATTGGAAAGATCCAAGACCAAAGTTTCCTATCTAATACTTCCCTTTTACTTTGATTCAGCTTTTTTGAAGTCCTTCTAGAGTCTCTACCATCCTCCAGAGTTCTAAGCAAGTGGCATTTGCCCCTTATTTTTTTTTTTTTTCAGGAGGTACCAGAGATTGAACCCGGGACCTCATACATGGGAAGCAGATGCTCAAACCACTGAGCTACACCCACTCCTGGCATTTGTCCTCTTATTCATTGAATCTCTGGGAAGGCATTTTCAGGAGATGTCTTACATCGCCATGTTGATGATGTCAACTTCTCCATGTCCATTCTTCTCTGCACTCATCTTCCTGTATCGCAGAAGGCTGAACTGTAAAGCCTCCTTTATCCTCTACCTTCCACTTAAATTCAGCCAGAGGTAAGCAATGACAGAAGATCCAGAGAGGAGAGAAACAGGATAAAAGGGCCAAGGTTGCCTCAGGGGGGCTATGTCCACCAGTGAAGGCCAAATTGCCCCTTGCCTCAGCCTTTCCACACACTTTCTCTCATGGGTACTGGATCTGGGTTACTGCTCCACCTCATTTGGTTACTCAGCCCTGGCTAAGTCTTTCTCAATAGTCCTTTTAAAAAACCTCTTTTAAAATGATCTGAGTTGAGAGTAAAATTTATTTTTTGCTGTAACACTGATACTCTTCCTATGGACAAGGTACATTTTATCCCTCTATATCTATACCTAAATTTTTAATATACATTGTAAAACTTGGAGGGAAGTTTTTAATATTGAAGAAATTTTGGCCTAGAGAGGTTAAGTCATTTTCCCAAGCTTGAACGCAATGTTAATTCTGTCTAACTTCATAGCTCTTGTTCTTTATACCTAATTAGTGTGAGGTGTTTTTTTTCCTTACCAGCTATATGAATTATGTCGTGACACTGCATTTTGATTTTTTTACTTACTCTGAAATGTACTAAATATGAAATATCACAAGTATTATAAATAGAAAATCAAAATCTAGGATAAAGAAAACAATTTTAAAATTTTATAAATATTAGACTATTTTTGGGTTCTTTCTTTGGTTTTTGGAAACAGAAAATCCAAATCATTTTTAGATCAGAACCATTTATTTGAGATAAAATGCATTAAATTTGCTTTTCTATATTTATTTTGTAAGCATCCAGGTGATTTAGTATGATATAAAATTTTAAGAAACAGGTAGAAGTGCTATGAAGTATAGATTATGGAATGCAAATGCTGAACTATTTTGCTTTAGAGTAAATCAATTTGTATATAGTGGATCATACTCTTTAACTAAGCCTGTTTAAATATCATGTTTATATCCCAATATGTTTATATTAAGCATGTATACTTTCCCCAAGGGATATTGTTTATATTACTCTCTCGCTTTTGGTTATTATAGTTGTTTTGAATTCTGCCACATGATAGTGATCTCTGAAGCCCTTTTTTATTAAAGATGTCTTGAAACTTGTTTCTTCCTATTATGTTAAATTAGTATTTTCCTCCTTCAATTATACTGGTAAACTTGCCTGGTAATAAATATTCTATTCTATGCTCAAAGGAGTCATAAATGAAAGGAAGAAAGGAAGAAAGAAAGAGAAAGAAAGAAGGAAAGAAGGAAGGAAAGAAGGGAGAGAGGATGGAAGGGAGGGTGGGAGGGAGGGAGGAAAGAAAGAAAGAAAACTGAGTGACAGCAAGACAGTATGAAACTCTAAGAGATGCGAATACAATTCTTTAATGCCTCTTTCCAGGCAACTTTGGAAGCACTGAGGGATCCCGTGGGATATGATTATTCTACTTATTTGTCCAATAATTTTATTTGTCTTCCTGAGCTGGAATGGAAACAGGGAAGCTACACAATAGCAGTTTTTCTAGATTAAGTCACAAATAAAAATAAAGATATCATTTGTCTCAAAATGTAAATCTGAATATGATTTCTCATCTGAAACCTAATAATGGGTTCCCTGTGCTCTTAAGGATAAAGACAAATTAAATCTTTCCCAAATCCAATATGCTCTTTGACCTCTGCATTCTCTCTCAATGTGTTCTTTCATCTTCATCACCCTGAAGTGATTCACTGTCTAAGCATATTCTGTTTCTCTATCTGGGATGCTCTCTACATTCTCATCAATTAAATGTTATGTTCTTTGAATTTCAGCTACAACTTTTCTTTTCTAAAAGTCTTAAAGGTCATAGTCCTTTTCACTAAGTTTCCATAAAACCATGTTCCATGTTTTCAGAACCTGTATCTCGGTTTGTAGATATAGATTTATTACTGAAATTATTGGTCTAATTTCTGTTTCCCTGTGTTGTATGTAAGCTTCTTGAGAAAAGTGACCATATCTATTTTCACTGCTCTTGTATCTACAGATACATTCCTAGCCTTTTAGAATGTGTTAAATGTGCTATTTTAATATTGTATCATCCAAGTTGAAGTATGACTGAGAGTTCATTCTTCACCTCAGTTTCAAGTCCCATCTTAACCTGGTCTGTTATGGTATAAATCAGCTAGAAATTGGTTTGAGGAAGATAAGAGAAACTGATCAGAAAACAAATAATAACTTTGATATATGTCATTATTTCCTCACTTTGGATATCATGAGAAAGTCTCAGAATTACTTACTTAAGGGCTAACATGCTCTGGGAATGAATCAGAGAATGAACACTTGAAGGGTCAGGAAAGAAGTATCCTGACTAAAGACAAGGATTGAAAGCACAATGCTATTGTTTTATTCCTTGTCAGAGTAGCTTATAATCTACACAGAGGTGGATTCATCTTTGATAAGTCTTTTTTTTTTTTTTTTAAAGATTTATTTATTTATTTATTTATTCTCCCCTTGCTGCTTGTGCTTGCTGTGTCCGTTCGCTGTGTTTCTTCTCCATGTCTGCTTATCTCCCCCTTGCTGTGAGGTCCTGCTGCATCAGCCCCTCACGCCACACGGGCCAGCCTGCCCTCACAAGGAGGCCCCGAGAAGCGAATCCGGGGCCTCCCATATGGTAAACGGGGGCTCTATCAACTGAGCCACTCTTGCTTCCCTTTGATAAGTCTTTGATTAGTCTTTGAGGATGAATGGTGATGTACAATTTTAGCAGCTATTGTGGAGGTTTAAAGGACAAAACTTGGTGATTGATTGGACATTGATGGGTTTTCTTTGAATTTCTTTTATAGTCAAAGAATAAGAAAGTTTAGGTTATATCCAAATATGGCTGGTGAATAGCAAAGAACTTACACTACCATGATAATGACTACCCTTTGTGGATGTATAAGTGGGAATTGGTTTTGGAGGAAGAAAAGTACTTATGGAGGAAGATTAATAATTTATGTCAAAAAATTGAGACTTAGTGTATTAGTCAGGGTTCTCTAGGGAAACAGAATCTACAGGAGATATCTGTCAATAATATGAGATTCTATAAGAGTCTCTCACATGACCATGGGAATGCACAAGTCCAGGTTCCGTGGGGAGTCTGCAAACCAAGGGCTCCAATGAAAGTCCAATCAAGGTCCTTGATTAGTTTCCTGGAGACGTTGGCTGTCCAAAGACGAGCTGGGAAATTTTCTCTGAATACTGAAATCACTTCCCCTTTTAAGGCATTCAGCTGATTGGATAAAGTGTCACTCATTGGTGATGGCAATCTTCCTGGTCGATGTAGATGTAATCAGCCATCTATGCAATAAATTCACTGGTGACTAAAGTCCTTAAATGCTCTTGTATTACAATTAGCCCGGTGCTTGCTTGACCAAACACCTGGGCACAATTACCTGGCCGAGTTGACACACAGCCTAAACATCACACTTGGGTCATTATATGAAAGTGCTGAGAACAATGTCTGGATACAGTAAGAGCTTCCTAAGTATTTATTATTACTGCCTTGGGTATTCATACTACTATTACAGTTACCCCTCTAACAACTGCTAGAGATAGATGGTTACTCTTTAAAGGGGTGTGAAGAGGGTCAACTTTATTGCCAAACTTACTTTGTACTCGTACACTTCTTAGTGTTCTTTCTGCCATTTATTGGTGACATTTGTGGTTAGTATTGTCATTAACATTCTCAAATATTTACCATTGTTATTTCTCCAAAGCTGTCGAATTTGCCTTTGGGTTTTACCTTGATATACCCTGTGCTTGTCACTTCTATTTTTGTTTTAATTATTGAAGATGATGAACAAACTCATTGAGTGTATTAAATTATATACCAGTTCAGTAATTTCCCTGGTGGTCATTTTCTTCATTTGTAAATAGGGATAAAAATATCTGGTTGATGAGACAGTTTGTAAAATTATTGAAAATAATATGTGTGCCAGATGTTTGACAGGCAGGTAATATCAAAAACTAATTTTATTCATGAAGATCATAGGAAAGAATATACTATATAAAGGAAAAGAATCAATGGAATAGTCTGAAACTGTTAGAGGAGAATTTGGGCCATAATTACATAAAATAATTTATTGCTTTCATATTTAAGTCACTTAAACATCCTAAGAATAACATACTCTTTTCCTCTTTTAACATTTGAAGAAGCCAAAGCATGGAAATGTTAAGTAAATTACCCAATGTCAACATATCAACATATCAACTCAGTCTGACTCATGCCAGAGCCTGCATTGACTACCTATAAACTAATTTGTGTTTGCTCATATTACAGTTCATTTAAATGCTTTATTAAGCACTCCTTATTAGGAGTGTGCCAACTAATGGATTCAAGTCAATCAGTACGCTATTGCCATTTAACACTCCCCCACAACCCAGCTGATGATAACTAGAAGTATTATAACATGGACTTTGTGGGAAAAAATGTATCAGTCAATCATGCCACATAACAAGTTTTATTTTTTTCAATCTATTGAACTTAAGTTCATCTTCTGGTTATTTTCTGGCAAGATAAATCTCAAAGTAAATCACAGAAAATCTATCCTGTGGATGATTAGAAGAACTGTTTAAAATATGAAGGTTAAAAAAATCTGTTTGAGGCATCAGGTTGCTAACAAAGCACTGACAAATTATAAAGCAAGAATCAGAGTAATAAGAAATATAAAATAGTAAACCTCACATTTAGAGTGACTTCTATCCTAGGTCAAATGCATATACTTATAGAAGTGTCCAAAGAAATGAAAAGCTGAGCATAGCTATAAAAAAAGATTATAGGACTAGAAAGGCAAATTGAGGTTCAGGGTCTACGAAAAGGGCCACCATTTGATAAGCAACCTTCCCATCACCTTTGTTTTGTGACCTAGAAAGCCTATATAATACAAGTAAAGGTGAACTGGAAATAAATTGACCCTTTTAAGGACTTAGCTGAGATTGGATTAAAGTTATATGGGGTCCTAAGTGATTATAGCTTTCTGCTTGAAGAAAAGGTAAATGCTGAAAAAGGAAAGTAACACTATACTAGGCCTCAAATTACGTCTGGATTTTTACATATAATATTAAGGTCATAATGAATAATAAATAGGCATGTGAAGAAATATGATAATGTGATCACAAAAGAAAAGGAATAGCAAATAATCAAATCAGACAGAAGGTAGGTACAGAAAGTTGAAGTATTTGATATGGACCTCAAAATGTTCACAAATATGTAAAGCAAGTCTGATAACATTGGCAAACAATAAACTTATGTTTTACTTTCCTCATTGCTAAAGCAAATACCATGCAATAGGTTGGCTTAAACAATGTGAATTTATTGGCTCATGGGTTTGAGGTTAGGAGAAATCAATATCAAGATGTCATCAAGGCAATGCTTTCTTCACAAAGACTTGTGTCCTGGGGCTGGCTGCCAGCAATCTGTGGTCCTGGGCTCCTCTGTCATGGCAATACAGACATCAGACTCTTTTGTCTTCTTTCTCCTCTACAGAGTTCTGTTAACTTTCAGCTTCTTGCTTCCAATGTCTTTTTCTCTATCTGTCTGAATTTATTCTAATGATACAGGACTCAAGTATAGAATTAAGACTCATCCTGATTGAGTTGGGCCATGCCTTAACTGAAGTAAATTCATCAGAAGTCCTATTTAAAAATGAATTCACACTCACAGGAATGGATTAAGTTTAAGAACATGTGTTTCTGTGGTATCTTTGCTCCACAGCATATAAAAGAAAAAAAAATGTAATTGTAGAGCTAAAAAATGCACAAAACACAGATTCAAGCTCTACAAACACCAAGTAAGAAAAAAAATAAAAACACAGCTAGCCACATCATAGTTAAACAAAATATATATGCAAGAGGAGAGGTGATGTCATCAATGTCTTCAACATAAAGATGTAAGATATTTCCTGAAAGAGTATCCTGTCAGTAACTGTTAATAAAAAGACAATGACCTGGACCCACCACTCTGGGCCCCTCCTCCTAACTTGGTCCCATGCATCTTAAGAATCACACAGAAGTGGCATGGCCTTAGTACCTCCTGCCACAGATGCACACCATAGAGCCACTCAGCAGTGAGTGAGAACCCTACACATGTCCAGGCACAGGGGCGCAACTCCACAGAGACCCAGGGCAGAACAAAAGTGGCTGATTAGAGCACACAAAAAAAAAGGTCCCCAGGAAATGAAAGAGACCACAGCAGAACTGTAGGTAAAAGGTGCAGACACTCAGCCCAGTCACTGATTGTTGGCTCATCTAAATGGAAAAAATGGACCATTTTGAATTGAACCAACCTGGCTATCTGAGGTGGAATACCTTAATGGGTAAGTAACCAGAAGCAAAAAGCCTCACAGAAAAAAAGGGCAGGAGGGTGGAACTGAACTGCTGTAAGGCAGGACAGGCCCCAGAACTGGAAAAAGTAATAAGAAGGGGTCACTGAAAGAGGGAGAGAAGTTAAACAAATCATAGGAGCTGGGGAGAACATTCTGCACAAAAACTAACAGAATAGATCAGGATTCCTGGAAAAGAGGAAAGGAAGCTTTCTCCTGGACATAAAGCAATTGCAATAAAAGAGCAATCTCAAAAGTATTACCACATAACCAGGGCAAGAATCAGGTGCAGAAGACTTAAGAAAATCTGAAGAGTTAAATATGAACTACTCTAAAGGTCCAATGTAAGTTGGACAAAGCATCAAGAAGAGCCATAACACATAGTCAAACTACAATAAGACACAAGGCAAGAGGGATAAACTGACTGTAGAATTAGCACATCAAAATAATCAGATACCTAGATATTAGCAAAAAATTACCAGCCATACTAAGAAACAGGAAGATATGACAGGCAGGGGAACAAAGCAAAACTTCAGAGGAGACACAGATGTTGGAAAAACTCATCAAAGAAGTTCAAACAAATCTTTGGAATCAATTCAAGGAGATGAAGGAAAATATGGAAAGAAACAAACTAATGGTGGATATAGACCTAAATTATATTGATTAGTATTATATATTGCCTAAGAATTACCTCCTGAGAGCCTCCTTTTTGCTCAAATGTGGCCTCTCTCTAAGCCAAACTCAGCATACAAATGTACTACCTTTCCCCTCACCCCCAGTGGGAGACATGACTCCCAGGAATGAGCTTCCCTGGCACTGAGGGATTATTACAAGCACTGACTAACGATGCATCTGTAAAAAGACCTTTACTAAAAAGGGGAATATTAAATACAAATGAGTTTATGGCTAACAGATTTCAAAGTGAGTCAGGAGGTCATTCCAGATGTTACACTTATGCACATCTCAGCAGGATTTCATTGACTGCCATAGTAAACACTACCTAAAACAGCAGGACTGCTGAGGGGTCTAGAGACATCTGGACATTGTAAGCAGGGCAGACAAGCTCAGGAATTTAGCACCCTGTCAGTGGGCCTTATGTTTGAATTTATGCTCTGCAATGTATTGGAGTTAAACTCATTTATAATTTTCCTACACAGGGATCTTCTGCCCCTTTTATTTAAACCTACAATTAGCACTAAACTTGTTAATTATATGTCCCAGAGACTTCAGTCTTTAGTCTATTCATATGCCAGTTGAGCCCTGAATCTCAGCAGAGTTGCAACATCCACTCTCTAGTTCATTGGACTTGCCCAGGACAACTAACATAAGAATGATGATGGACAATGTCTATTCCCAAAAACAGAGAGTATCTACAACCACAAGCAAGACAGTTCCATCCCTCTGCTCCATGGGATCTAAGCCCCCTCCCAATCAGAAACAGAGTGTGCATCAACATCCCAAAATCTTCAAGATTGGGGAATGAACAATGGACTAAATTAGACTTATTATTATTCTATTATAGACTTATTATTATTCTAGCAAAGGAAGACCTTGTATCATTTATGTGAAAGCAGTGGCCACTGGAGGATATGAGGGGAGGGAAAGGGAAGAATAGGTGTAACATGGGGCATTTTTGGGACATTGGAATTGTCCTGCATGACATTGCAATGATGGATACAGTCCATTATATATTTTGCCAAAATCTATAAAATTGTATGGAGCAAAGTGTAAACTATAATGCAAACTATAAAAAAAGACAATGTATCATAAAAAGAAGAATTAGAAAGATTAAAAAGAAACATTGAAATTTTTGGAAGGAAATTCACAATAATGGGGATCAAATACACTAGAAGCATGCATAGATTTGAGCAGGCATCAGAAAGAACAAGAAGACAGGACAGTCAAAATCATACAGTCAGAAGAACAGAGAAAAAAATAGAAAAACTTGAGAGTGGCAGCATAAAGCATACCAACATAAGCATCATGGGAATCCCAGGAGGAAAACAGAAAGGAAAAGGGGTAGAAAGATTTGGGGAAAAACGGCCAAAAATTTCCCAACTTTTATAAAAGACATAAACACACATGTCCAAGAAGAACAGCATACCCCAAACAGAATAAACCCTGATAGACATACTCTGAGACACACACCAATGAGAATGTCAAAAGCCAAAGATGAAGAGAGGATTCTGAGAGC
>JAQZBX010016978.1:10633-36097 GCA_029593785.1 Cabassous unicinctus
ATAAACAAATTCATCATAAAAATACTTGCCCTCCAAGTACTGCTAAAGGGAAGGAAGAAGAGAATGGCTTGGAGCTGTGTGAAGAAGTGAAGATCTTAAGTAAAGGTAACTAAATGCGTAAATGCAAACCCAATAGTACTATATCCTTAATATATAACTCTAATCTTTAAATTTTATCAGAGTTAGGATGCAAATGAATAAGAAATAGTCATATTTCCTGATAATGGACTCACAAAATAGAGATAATGTGGGACAAAATCAACATAAAAAGGTGAAATGGAGAGTTATAGGAGAAGAGAACATGGATGCTATTGAAGTTGGGATCTTTTCAAATTAGTAGGTTATAGATCTAAGTTGTGTAATACAAACCTCAGGGTAAACCCAAAGAAAATATTTTTTAAATATACAAAAATGGAAATGAAAAAGGGGTTCAGTCAGACAAAAGTCAGCTATACAGAAAAGGAGGCTGCAATAAAGGAAAAGAGAGATAAGAAGATATGAGACATATAAAAAGGCAAAAAATGGCTGAAGTCAGTACTGTTTTTATAGGAATAACAGTGAATATTAATGGTTTAAATGTTCCAAATCAGAAGACGCATATTGGAAGAAAAGATAATAAAGTATGATCTAACAATATGCTGTTTACAAGAGAAACACCTTAGACCCAAAGGCACAAACAGGATGAAAGAGAAAGGATTGAAAAAGATATTCCATGCAAAAAGTAACCAAAAGAGACATGTGGTAGCTATATTAATATTGGACAAAATAGTCATTAAGTCAAAAACTGTTACAAGAGACAAAGAAGGACACTATATATTAATAAAATGGTCAATCCCACAAGAAGAAATAATAATCATAAATATTTATGCAAGTAACCCCTGTGCTCCAAAATACATGAGGCAAACTCTAATAAAACTGAAGGGAGAAATATACACTTCTACAATAATAAAGACTTCAATACACCACATTCATCAATAGATAGAACTAGACAGAAGATCAATTAGCAAACAGAGAACTTGGATAATACGATAAATGAACTAGATCTAATAGACTTCTTAAGAACATTGCACCCCAAAACAGCAGGATATACACTAGTCAAGTGGCCATGGATTGTACTCCAGGACAGACGAAATGCTGGGTCACAAATCAAGTCTCAATAATTTTTAAAAAGACTGAAATTATAGAAAGCATTTTCTCTGACCATGATGGAATGAACCTGGATATCAAAAACAGGCAAAGGACTGGAAAATACACAAATATATGGAAGTTAACACAGTCTTAACCAATGGGTCAAAAAAGAAATCACAGGAAAATCAGTAAATATATTTACATGGGTGAAAACGAGAACACAGCATATCAAAACTTACATGATGCTGTGAAGGTGATGCTAGGAGGGAAGTATATTACCCTAAATGTTTATATTAAAAAAAGAAAAATAAGAAAAAAAATTGAAGACCTAAATGCACACCTAGAAGAACTAGAAAAAGAACAGCAAATTAAAGCCAAAACAAGCAGAAGGAAAGAAAGAACAAAATTAGAGCAGAAATAAATTAAATACAGAATAAAAATAATAGGGAGCTTTAACTATTCCAAAAGTTATTTATTTGAAATCATCAATAAAATAGACACTAGCTAGTCTGGCAAAGAAAAGGGAGAGGAAGCAACTAAATAAAATCAGAAATGAGATGGGTGTCTTTACTACTAACCACACAGAAATAAAAAGGTTCATTAGAGGATACTATGAACAACTTTATGTCAACAAACTGGACAACATAGATAAAATGGACAAATTCCTAGAAACAAACTACTTACATTGACTTGAAAAGAAATAGAAGGTCTCAAAAAACCAATTGCTAGTAAAGAGATTGAATCAATAATCAAAAACTTCCCAAGAAAGAAAAGCCCAGAACCAGACAACTTCACAGGGGAATTCTACCAAAAATTCCAAGAAGACTTAATGTCCATTCTGCTCAAACTCTTTCAAAAATATTGAAGAGGAGGGAACATGTCCTAATTCATTCTACAAGGCCAACACCACCCTCATACCAAAGCCAGATAAAGAAAAGAAAACTACAGAACAATATCTTTTATGAATATAGATGCAAAAATCTTCAACAAATACTAGCAAATAGAATCCAACAGCTTATTGAAAGAATATACACCATGGTCAAGTGGAATTTATCCCAGGTATGCAAGGGTGGTTCAACATAAGAAAATAAATTAATGTAATAAACTACATTAACAGAACAAAGGGCTAATAAAATATGATTTTCTCAATTGACATATAAAGAGCATTTGACAAAATCCAACATCCTTTCTTGACAAAAACACTTTGTAAAGTCTAAATAAAAAGGAGCTTCCTCAACACGGTAAAGAGTGTACAGCTGCATAATATTCTATTGTAGCTATATACCACATTTTGTTTATCTATTCATCTCTTCATGGACAATGAATTGATTCTATATTATGGCAATTGTGAATAATGCTGATATGAATAATGGTGTACAATATCTCTTTGAGTCCCTGCTTTCAATTATTTTGTGTATATAAGTAGAAGTGGGATTACCCAGTCATGTGGTAATTCTATACTTAACTTTCTGAAGAACTGCCAAACTGTTTTTCACAGCGGCTGCACCATTTTACATTTCCACTCACACTGAACGGTGTTCCTGTTCCACCACATCCTCCCCAATAATTATTTTCCATTTTATAATAGTACACATTCTAGAGGGCATGAAATGGAATCTCATGGTAGTTTTGATTGTCATTTCCTTAATGGATAAAGCTGTTGAAAATCTTTGCAAGTAATTTTCAGCCATTTGTATATCTTCTTTGGGGGAGAAATACCTATTCAAATCTTTTGCCCATGATTTTATTGGGTTATTTGTCTTTTTGCTATTGAGTTGTAGGATTTCTTTATATATTCAAGATATTAATTCCTTAAAGGATATATGGATATTTGGGTAAGGTTTCCAAATATTTTCTTCTACTCTGTAAGTTGTCTTTGTGATTTCATGATGAAGTCCTTTGATATTTTAAAAAAATTATTTTGATAAATTTTCATTTTTCTATGTTATCTTTTATTGTTAATGATCAATTAGCCAAAAATGTGAGGGTTGATTTCTGAGCTCTCAATCTGATTCCATTGGCCTATATGTCTGTTCTTGTGCCAGTACCATGCAGTTTTGATTTCTGTGGCTTTGTAATATGTTTTAAAATTGAAAAGTTTGAGTCCTCCAGCTTCATACTTCTTTATTAAGATGGCTTTAGCTCTTTTGGGTTCTTTAAACTTGCCTTTAAGTTTGATGACTGGCATTTCCATTTCTGCAAATAATGTTGCTGGATTTGGATAGAGATTGAATTGAGTGTAGTATTGACATCTTAAGAATACTTAGTCTTCCAATACATGAACCTGACTGTCCTTCCATTTATTTAGGTATTTTTAAATTTATTTTAGCAATGTATTGTAGTGCTTTGTGTACAAGTTCTTTACATCCTTGGTTAGATTTATTCCTAGGGTAAGTTTTTTTTACTATTGTAAATGAAATAATTTTCTTAATTTCTTCTTCTGATTATTCCTTATGCATCTACAGAAACACTACTGATTTGGGGGTGTTGATTTGTACCCTGAAAATTTGCTGACTTCCTTTATTAGCTCTTGGAACTTTGTCGTGGATCTTTTAGGGTTTTCTTAATATAGGATCATGTTATATGAAAATAGGGAAAATTTTACCTTCCTTTCTAATTTGGATGCCCTTTATTTCTCTTTCTTGCTGAATTGCTCTGGCAAGAATTTCCAGTACAAGATTGAGTAACAGTAGTAACAATAGGTATCCTTCTCTTGTCCCTGATTTTAGAAGGAAAGCTTTCAGTCTTTCAACTTAAGGCATGCTGTTATCTGTGAGTTTTCATATATGCCCTTTAGCATGCTGATGAAATTTTCTGTATTGCTAATTTTCTAAGTTTTTAATAGAAAGGGCTCTTATTTCATTAAAGGACTCTTCTGCCTTAATTGAGGTGAACAGGTGAGCTTTCCACCTTTGTTTTGTTAAAGTGGTGTATTACATTATTGATTTTCTTATGTTGAAACATCCAAGCAACCATGCATACCTGGCATATATCCCACTTGATCATGGTATATAATTCTTTTGATATGCTTTTGGATTCAGTTTGCTAGTATTTTGTTGAGGATTTTTGCATCTATATTCATAAGAGATAGTTGGTCTGTAAATATCTTTTCTTGTAGTATCTTTATCTGGCTTTGGTATGAGGGTGATGGCCTCATATGATGAGTTTGGAAATGTTCTGTCTTTAATTTCTTTTGGAATTGTTTGAACAAGATTGGTATTGTTTTTTTACTAGTTATTGGTTTGTTGACGTTCTATTTCTTCTTGACTCAGTGTAAGTAGTTTGTGCATCTCTAGGAATTTATCCATTTCATCTATCGTACATAATTTGTTGGAGTACAGTTGTTCATCATATCCTCTCTTGGTCCTTTTTATTTCACAGGCCTTGACAGTAATGGCGTCCTTTTAATTTTTTGCTTCAGTTATTTGGTTCCTCTCTCTTTATCACTCTAGTTAAGATTTGCCAATTTTATTGATTTTTTCAAAGAACAAATTTTTGTCTTTATTTTTTCTCTTTTGTATATTTTATTATTGTCTATTTCATATATCTCTGCTTTAATCTTTGTTATTTTCCCCCTTCTGCTTATTTTAGGTTTAATTCATCTGTTTCCATTTCTTTCCAGTTTTGAGGTTAGGTGTCTGATTTGAAATCTTTCTTCTTTTATTTTAAATCAAAGTAATTTATATTTTAAATAAGCTTAATCCACAGAAAAATCCAGGTGTCTAAGTAAATTTGTGTGGATACAAATTTGTGTCCTTCCAATGGTTTAGAGCAGAAACAGATCTAACATCAAGAGAGAGAACCTAACAGGACCACTCAGATTCCTGTTTCTCATGAGCATTTTGAAAGAAACAAGAACATGTTCTTTAGGAAATGATATTTTCTTATTTATCATATAGGTAACATACTTTCATTAAAATGTTTCCCCAATAAAGCTAATTTTCCACGAGTTCAGATTTATTAAAGCAATTGCTTGACAAAAATAAAATCAGTACAAATTACTTTCAAATACATGGTGAAGGGAAGCAGATTAAGACTAATAGGACCTCTTTCTTTGTTTTCTACAACTATATAAGAATATCCTTTTAAAGGAAAATGTAATGGAAAAAGCAAAGAAAAAAATGTGACCCATAGTTTTCCACCCAAACTCTATCATTATGACTACTCATGATACTTTGTATATATTTTCCTCTGGTCTTTAACTACATACGTTTTATTTTTAAAATATTTCAATTGTGAAGGTTAACACAGAAAAACACATCAAACTTCTACGTACAGTTTAACAAAGAGTTAAAAGGAAATTATCAGTTTATCCATCACCTAGGACAAGAAATGAAAGACTGCCAGAACCTCCTGCTATCTTTACCCTACCCTCCATTCTCCTGACTTTTCTAGTAGCCAATCCTTTGTTTTTCTTCATACACTCATCACCTGCACTGTTACCACCCATGTATGCACCTGTAAACTATGCACTTTAACTCTGATCTCATACTTTATATATAAATATGTACTTACACTCTATGTCTTCTTTTCAGCTATGCTTTTTAAAAATTCAGCATTATGCTGTAAGTTCTCCCCTGTTGTTGTATGCAGCTGTATTTTAATTTTCATTGTGGTGCAATGTTCCACTAAATTAACCTGCTACAATTTATCTGTCTATCTACTGGTAGACATTTGGGTTGTTTCCAGTTGAGAATATTGTGAATAATGTTGATTGTTTGTCACTGTATTAGTCAGCCAAAGGGATGCTGATGCAAAATACCAGAAATCTGTTAGCTTTATAAAGGGTATTTATTTGGGGTAGAAGCTTACAGTTACCAGGCCATAAAGCATAAGTTACTTCCCTCACCAAAGTCTATTGCTCTTGGCTGCTCACGTCTGCCAAGAATTCAGGCTTCTTTGGTTCCTCTCTTCTGGGGCTCCGTTTATCTCCTGGCTCAGCAGCTGTGCTCTCTCCACAAGGCCAGCTGTAGACTATCAGGCAAATGGCTCTGTCTCTCTCCCCAGGGCTTCTACAGTGTCTAAGGAGACATCTCTATTCCTCGGTGTTCCTCTCCTCTGTGTTCACTTCCTGGGCTCCACCTCAAAACTCTGCTTCAATTCTCCAAGTTACTTCTCTTTTTTGCCATGTAGTTCTGATGTGGCCCAATCAAAGCCCTAATCATAATAGAATCACACCCAGGTACAGAACAGTTTACAAACATAATCCAATATCTATTTTTGGAATTCATAAACAATATCAAACCGCTACAGTCACCATAGCATTTCTGTAGGGTACATACCTAGAGGTGTAATGAACGGTCATGGGGTATAGTTTGTAATCACATTAAAGATTTTAAAAATACTTTTTCCAAGTGGTATTACCATTAATTCACAGCTGGAATAACCATCTTTTTTTTTAAACAAATCAATTTCATTGATGCATATTAATAAAGTAAAAATCCATCCAGTGTATAGTGAATGGTATTCAGTATAATCACATAGTTGTTCATTCATCACTTAAATAATTTTTAGAGAATTTTCATTATTCTAATTATAATAATAATGAATAATAAGGACAACAAACAATCAAGATTCATCACCTTTCAACATCTCTATGTTTTCCCTCTCTTACATAGCTGTTATTCTGTTTCCTTCTTTCTACTATATTTCTATTTCTTTAAAAAGAAGGCTATTTCTATTTCTATATAAAAAGACTATGAAAATATTCTTATATATGCAATATCACCCATATTCATTTTTTAAAAGAAGTTTCACTATGTTGTACAGTCTCATGTTATATTTTTTTGGCTTTCCTTCTAGTAATATACATGACCTTATACTTATTCCTTCACCACTGTCATACTCATATAATAGCTATGCTATTTACACACATTATGATGTGCTTTCACCATTTCTATTCATTTCCTAAGATCTTCAAACAACTTTTTACCAATTCTGTACAGATTAACCATCAGCTTTCCATTCTCTACCCTCATTCTATTTTCTAGTGACCTATATTCTAATTATTAATTCCATGATTTTACATAATATATTTAGTTCATAATAGTGCAATCAGACAATATTTGTCCTCTTGTGTCTGGCTTGCTTCATTCAACACAATGTCTTCCAGGTTCATACATGTTGTCATATGCCTCTCAACTTTATTTCTTCTTACTGCTGCATAATATTCCATTGTGTGTATCACCACAATATGCTTATCCATTCATCAGTTAACAAACACTTGGGCTGTTTCCAACTTTTAGCAATCATGAATAGCGCCACTATGAATATCAGTGTACAGATGTCTATTCATGTCACTGCTCTCCGTTCCTCTAGGTATATACGTAACAATGGTATTGTCAGGTCACATAGTAAGTCCATTTTCAACTTCCTTAGAAACTGCCAAACAGTCCTCCAGAGTGGCTGTACCATTCTATATTCCCACCAACAGTGAATAAGCATTACTATCTCTCCACTTACAATCAAAAGTTTTCTGACTTTCTTATAGTGTTCAATCTAATAGGTGTGAAATGATATCTCATTGTAGTTTTGATTTGCATTTCCCTAATCCAGGGGTTCTTAACCAGGGGTCCACAGACCCCCAAGGGGTCTATGGAAAGATTTCAGGGGCTCTGTGAGCTTGAATTGAAAAAAAAAATCAATTTATTTTTATTTTCTCTGACCACTAACTGAAATTGAGCATTTCCTTCACTTATGAATGTAAGCTATAAATTACAGCAGTATTCATTTCATATTACATTACAGTTGTTGCATATCTCAAAAAATCACTAACGTTCATCCATATTTCAAAATTACAGTATTTGTTAGACCCAACACTAGTTGAGTGTCATAAAACTATCTGCCGCTACATTCTGACAAGGGGTCCGTGGTTTTCACGTGACTGACAATGTGGTCCGTGGAACAAAAAAGTTTACGAACCCCTACACTAATCACTGTTGATGTTGAACATTTTTTCATGTGTTTTTTTTTTGCCATTTCTATTTCTTCTTTGAACAATTGTCTTTTCAAGTGTTTTGCCCATTTTTAAGTTGGGTAGTTTGTCTTTTTATTGCTGAGTTATGTAAACTCTTTAATCATGGATATTAAATTGTTATCAGGCATGTGATTGGCAAATATTTTCTCTCATTGAGTTGCAATTTGGTTCCATTGGTCAATCTGTCAGTCTATATACAGTACCATGCTGTTTTTTGTTTTTTTTTTTCACCACTGTAGCTAAGTAATATGTATTAAAGTAAGGAATTGAGAGTCCTCCAACTATGTTCTTCTTTTTTTAGACATTTTTGGCTTTTCAGGGGCCCTTACCCTTCCAAATAAATCTGATAATTGTTTTTTCCATTTCTGCAACAAAAGGCTGTTGGGATTTTTATTGGAATGGCATTGAATCTGTAAATCAGTTTGGGTAGAATTTGACACCTTAAGGATATTTAGTCTTCCAGTCCATAAACACCGAATGTCCTTCCATTTATTTAAGTCTTCATCAGTTTCTTTTAGCAATATTTTGTAGTTTTCTGAGTACAAGTCCTTTATGTCTTTGGCTAAGTTTATACCTAAATATTTGATTGCTTTAGTAACTATAATGAATGGACTTTTTTTTTCTGACTTCTTCCTCAGATTGCTCGTCAGTAGTGTATAGAAACACTATTGATTTTTGGCTATTAATCTTGTATCCTGTCAATTTGTGGAACTTGTCTATTTGTTCTAGTTACTTTGTTGAGGATTTCTCAGGATCTTCTAGGTACAGAATCATATCATCAGTAAATAATGAAAGTTTTACTTCTTCCTTTCCTATTTGGGTGCCTTTTATTTTTTTATCTATCCTAATTTCTCTAGCTAGAACTTCTAGCACAATATTAAATAACCGTCATGACAATGGGCATCCTTGTCTTTTTCCTGATCTCAGTGGGAAAGCTTTTATTCTTTCACCATTGAGTACAACACTAGCTGTAAGTTCTTCACATTGCAGTCTACCATATTGAGAAAACCTCCTTCTATTCTTAACTTTTGGAGTGTTCTTATTAGAAAGGGTACTGTATTTGGTCAAATGCCTCTTCTGCATCAATCAAGAGGATAACATGTTTTTTCTTCTTCAATTTATTGATGTTGTTTATTACACTAATTGATTTTCTTGTGTTAAACCAGCCTTGCATATCTGGGATAAAACCCACTTGATTGTGGTGTATAATTCTTTCAATGTGCTTTTGGAATGGTTTGCAAGTATTTTGTTGAGGATTTTTGCATCTATGTTCATTAGAGATATTTGTATTTTTTCTTTTTTCACAATATTTTTTACCTGGTTTTAGTATTAGGGTGATGTTGGTTTCATAGAATGAGTCTGATAACATTCTTTCCCATTGAATTTTTTGGAAGAGCTTGAGCAAGATTGGTATTAGATTGTCTTTGAATGATTGGTAGAATTCACCTGTGAATTCACCTGTGAAGCCGTCTGGTCATCTTTGGGAGGATTTTGATGACTGTTTCAATCTCTTCACTTATAATTAGTTTGTTGAGGTCTTCTATTTCTTCTAGGGTCAGTGTAGGTGTGTTTTTCTAGGAATTTGACCATCTCATCGACATTGTCTAGTTTTTTGTCATACAGTTGTTCATAGTATCCTTTTATGATCTTTCTTATTTCTGCAGGGTCAGTGGAAATGTCCTCCCTCTCATTTCTGATTTTATTTATTCTTGTCTTCTCTACTTCTTTGTCATTCTATCTAAAGGTTTGTTGATTTTGTTGATCTTCTCAAAGAACTGACTTTTGGTTTTGTTGACTACTGTTTTTTGTTGTTGTTGTTGTTTGTTTTTTGTTGTTCTCAATTCCATTTATTTCTGCTCTGATCTTTACTATTTTTTTTTCCTTTGGCTTGGTTTGGTGCTTTTTTTTAGTTCCTCCAGGTGTAGCTCTTCAGTTTTACCTCTTTCTTCTTTTTTGATGTAAGCATTGAGGCTATACATTTCCCCCTCAGCACTGCCTTTACAGTGGCCCATAGGTTTTGAAATGTTGTGGCTCTTTCCATTCATCCCAAGATATTTGCTGAATTCTCTTGCACTTTCTTCTTTGACCCAATAATTATTTAAGACTGTTGTTTAATCTCCATATGTTTATGAATTTTCCCTTTTTCTATCTATTATTGATTTCCAGCTTCAGTCTGTTATGATCAGAGAAAGAATTTTGTATAAATTCAATCTTTTCACATTTATTGAGTCTTGTTTTGTGGCTCAACATATGGTCTATCCTGGAAAAGGATCCATGAGTGTTTGAAGAATGCATATTCTGCTCTTTTGGGGTGCAATGTTCCCCAAAATGATGTCATTTAAGTCTAGTTCATTTAACCTATTATTCAAGCTCTCTTTTTCTTTGTTTATCCTTTGTTTAGATTTTCTGTCCAATACTGGGTGTCATGTATAGAAGTCTGATCGGTGCAACTTTCCATAGAGTCCTTTCTTTCAATCTCCACTTTCCTTGTTTTGGTCTGGCCATAGCCGAGATTCAATGTGGTCTCTGATGGCCAAATTCACTGAAGAGAAGCTCCCTGAATTCCCCTTCCTTTATCCTTGTATCAGATGACAGGGAGGAAGATGTCTGTTCTCCTCTCAACTGGCTGTAGTGAGCCAGGGGCTTTACCCCAGCTTACAATTTGGGGAGTTCTGGAGGGGATCCCATCCCACCACCACAGGAGTTTGGTAACTCAAGTTTGTTGTTTCAGGTCCTTTGTCTCTCTATCCTTCACCTTCCTGGGAGTTGTGTAGCACTATTCTGTTCTGCTTATTCCCAAAGCATATCCTTTGGACAGCTTTTGGCTCTTTCTCCACTGTTTTTGTGAAAGAACTGAGCCCTGCTTTCCTACTCTGATGCCATCTTCCAGGAACCAGCCTCTTTTTTAATGTGAGGATTTAGAGCTATAAATATCTCATTTCACACTGCCTTTGCTGCATCCCATACATTTTGTGTATTTTGTATTTTCATTTTCATTCTCCTCATGGTATTTCCTAATTTCCCTTGTGATTTCCTCTTTAACTTATTGGCTGCTTAAGAGGATTTTGCTTAATCTCCATATATTTGTGATTTATCCATTTCTTTCTTTGTCATTGATTTATAACTTCATTTCATTGTGTTCGGAGAAGATACATTGCACAATTACAATATTCTTCGATTTATTGAGACTTGTTTTGTAACTTAGCATATGGTCCAAAAATAATGTTCTGAAAAATAATCAAGTGCACTTGAGAAAAGTGTGTATTCTATTGTTTGGGGGTAAAGTGTTCTACATATGTCTATCAGATTAAGTTGTTTTACAATATTGTTCAAGTCTTCCATTTCATGACTGATCCTCTGTCTAGATGTTCTATGCATTATTGAAAGTGGTGTATTAAAATGTCCTACTATTTATGTAGAACTATCTGTTTCTCCCTCAACTCTGTTAGTATTTGCGTCATATATTTTAGGGCTTTACTGTTAGTTACATATATATATTCATAATTGTTACCTCTTCTTGTTGAATTGACACCTTTTCCCACATATAATTTCAATATTTTTACCTCTTTACAGTTTTTTATTTAAAGCCTATTTGATATTAGTATAGCTACCCCAGCTATCTTACTATTTGCATGGTATATTTTTTTCATTATTTTACTTTTAACCTATGTATATCTGAATTTAAGGTGAGTCTCTTTTAAACAGTATGTAGTTGGGTCATGCTTTTTTATCCATGTGCCGATTTCTGCCTTTTTGACAGGAGAGTTTAATCCATCTACATTTAAATTCACTACTGATAATGCAGTATTTTCTTCTGCCATTTTGCATTTATTCTTCAGAAGTCTTATATCTTTTTTGTCCCTCAATTTTTCCATTAAAGTCTACTTTCAAATTTATTTGAATTTTTAAATTTTGTGCTAGATTGAATTCTCTCTCATTTCTATCTTGATATATTTTTCATATATTTTTCTTGTAGATGTTGTGGGGTTAAAATTTAATATCATGATTATATAACAATTATATTTGATTTTATATTATATTTGATACCATGTTCCTCCTAGCCTACATCACCTCCCTTTTTTGTACTTGTTACAAATCATATCTTTGTACATTGTATGTTCAAAAGTATATATTTATCATTACTTTTTTGCATTTACATTTTAACACTTGTAGGAAGTAAGAAATGGAGTTACTTACCAAAAATTCAACACTGTGGTTTATAATTACCTAAATGGCTATGTTAGCCACAGTTCTTTATTTCTTTATGCACTTTGAACCACTGCCTAGTGACCTACCCTTTCAGTCTGGAAAACTCCCTTTGGCATTGTTTGTAGTGCAGGCCTCCTGGTGATGAACTCCATCAGGTTTTGTTTATCTGGGAATGTCTTAATCTCTCCCTTGTTTTTGAAAGAAAGTCTGACTGAATATAAAATTCTTGATTGGCAATTGTTTTCTTTCAGTTCTTTAAGTATTTCAACACCCTTCCTTCTTGCCTCCATGGTTTCTGATGGGAAATTGGCACTCAATCTAATTGAGCCCTCCTTATACATAACAGGTTTTCTTGCAGCTTTCAGGACTCTCTCATCCTTTGCATTTGACAGTTTGAACATTATGTTATAGGGCATATTTTTCTTCAAGTTTATCCTGTTTGGTTTCCTCAGGACTTTCTTGATTTGCATATTCAGATCTTTTGCTAAGTTTGTGTAGTTTTCTCTCATTATTTCTTTAAATATTCTTTCTGACCCTTTCTTTCTTCTTCTTCTGTGTATCTCATAATGTATGCTTGAAGTCTCTTAGGCTGCTTTCAGTTTTTACAATTTTTTTTCATTTCTGCTTCTCGCCTTTAAATTATTTTTTCTACAAGTTCACTGATTCTTTCTTTTGCAAGTTCCAATCTGCTGTTGAAACCCTTTTGGGAATTTTTAATTTCAGTTATTCTGGTCTTCATTTCTAGTAGTTCTCTTTGATGCCTTTTTAAAATTTCTATCTCTTTAATGAGACTCTTATATTGTTCATTCATTGCTTTTCTGATATCATTTAATTATTTCTCTGTATTTTCTTTCATCTCTTTGAGCATATTGAAGATCGTTTTTTAATATCTTTGTCTGGCACATCCACAGCCTGGTCTTTTTCATTGATATTTTCAGGATATTGAGTTTTATCAATGTTAATGGTCTTCTTTAGGACCATCTTTTGTTTGTTTTCATGTTCCTATTTTACAACGTCTTCTGTTTCATTTATTTATACTAATATCTTAATTTATCCCTCTATATCACTTGCTTTGCATTTCATTTGTTCTTTAAAAAATAGTATAGAATTAAGTGCATTGCTTTCTTCCTTTCCAAGTATCCTTTATTAACACTTTTTTCCTCCAAGTTTTGCTTTAGCTTCATCCCACAACTTTAAGAAGTTCAATGACTTAATTTAAATAATATTTCTTATGAACCAAACTGGAAAGATAATCTGCTGTTGCCCAAAATTCTATTTAAACAAGCATCAGCGAAATGACCCACCTACTTATGTATGATTGTTTTGTTATTATATTTTAAAGCAATTTTATTTCGATATATTCACATACCATACAATCCAATCAATGTGTACAATGGCATTTGCTATAATCACAGAGTTGTGCATTCATCACCAAAATCAATTATAAAACATTTTTACTACTCCATAAAGATGAAAACCCCACCTTTTAGCTGTCACCTCTCAAACCTTCTTTCCTTCCCCTGCCATACATAACTGCTTTTCTAATTCCACCCCTATAAATTCTTTTATATTTACCTTTTGTATAAATGGAGTCAAATAATAAACTTTGTGTCTGTTTTTTTTTTTTTTTTAATAATTGGTGGAAGAATATTAATACATTGCTATCACCTACAGTTCAAAGTTTGCTTTAGATGTATTTTTGCACTAAGTAGGACCTCTTGATGAGGTTTCTTCAGTTAAGGTGTGTGTGGCCCTGCCCAATAAGGATGGGTCTTAATCCTACTACTGGAGTCCTTTATAAGTAGAATGAATTCGGACATGAGAGAAAGAAAGTGACTGACAAAGCAGGCAGAAGCTGAAATCAATGGAATCCAGAAGAGAAGGGAAAGACAAGAAGACATTTCCATCTGCTTTGTCATGTGACAAACTAAGACAAAGAGCAACAGTAGCCAGCCCCAGAATACCAGCCTTTGGGAAGAAAGCATTGCCTTGATGCCTTAATTTGGATTTTCTTTTAGCCTCAAAACCATAAGCTAATAAATTCCCATTGTTTAAACCAACCCGTTTCATGGTATTTGCTTAAGCAACCAAAGAAAGTAAAACAGTTGCAGAAAGTCTCACTTTTTCCTATATTTGCATCTTATCTCTGTTACTCCTCAGTACTGTTGACTTTACAACCTCGGTATTCACTGAGGCACAAGACCTTGAATGATAAAAATCAGATGGCATTACCTGGTATAATTTGTATTACTTAATATGTGGTAAAGAGGCACAAAAATTTAACCCTGATAATGGAAGAAGTTTTATTACTCTATCTCTATTTTGCTTCCCCAAATTTTACTCCTTATTAATTTCTTGAAGATTGAAGGTCAGTCAACCACATGTTGGGGCTTCTGATATTATACCCAAAAAACTCCAAGTCTCAGAGCAAGCTACTGTAAAATTTACTGATTAAAGGAGAGCTGTCAATTTACCATTCTTTGTTATGACCAGCCTGCTCCCAAAAGAGAAAGGAAGAAGGATGACCCTCTAGCAATCCTATATTATCCACCCAGTATAGGGAATGCCTAATTCTGAAGCAGGAATATCTGGAGAAAGGAAGCAGAGGATCTGAGGTAAGCCTGGCTATTTTCCCCAAGTTTACTCATCAGAGAAATGCACTTCTTCCAGGGTGGAAGAACTGAAAAGGCCATGAGATTGTCAAAATAATGTACTAACTGAGCTCAAACAATATGGAAAGACAAACATCCAGAAGGAAGATGTGTTACTCCCAATAGTGGCATTGATCTTTCAGTTGAAAGTTTTGGAAGCCAATGGCTAGATCAGAGATTGTAAGTCACAGATGAATAGTTTATCAATACCTTCTGGAATATTATATCTTGTATGAACCAATAAAGTATCTACAAATGTGCATTACAGTAAAGTGTCTGCAAAAGCACCTTATCCATTACAAGACACTGAGACTAGACCTAAATGTTTAACTAAATATCTTGGACTAGAACTAAATGTTTAACTCTGCTGTTTTAGAGCCCTTTCTACTCTATAATGGTTATTTATAGCATTTCAACAAGTTTAGCTACATTAAAATTATTATAAAATTACAAACTGTATAATTTGGTTGTGTGTTACTATCCTGCAGCATTATGTAACCAAAATTAATAAAATCCATTGCAAACTTTCAAATTTTGATGATTTGTATGGTAAAAACTTCCTCAAATAACGAGGAAAATGAGATGAGCTACAAATTAACCAATTACCAAATGATGGGAATAAATGATCTATACGAAAGATCAAATATAACTTTAATGTCCCTGACTGAGAAGGAGTCTAGAGAAATTGAAAGCATTTATCTCATTTTAATTTCCTATTTTAGTTAATAGTAATCTTATTTGTAATGGAAAGAAGGATGCAGAAAATAAAGGTATAAAATATAGATTTTGTAAGAATAATATTCAAGTTTTTAAAAGTATATTTATTAAAATATTTCCCATAACAAATGTGTCACATCTCCTTATATGGAAAAGAGGACATTTTTATGACAATGAGAAACTATTCATAAGGAAAGAACATCTTTATCAGGAGAATTTTAATTTGGGAGCTGAGAAAAATGTCAGAGGAAAAACATGGTAAAACAGTAAGTAGAGAAAGGCTTCTTATTAGTGAATAATAAAATGAGCAGGGACAACTGTTTTTGGTATTGGCAATCTGGTGAATTCATCTCTGTGGCAGTTTGAATCTTTTGTGGACCTCAGAAAATCTTGTCCTTACAAGAAATACATTCTTATTCATATACCTATTGTCGGTAGGAACTTTTGATTAAATTAGTTCAGTTAAGAACCTTTGATTAGATTGTGGGACCTAAGTTGGTCTCAATTCTCTTATGAGTCCTATGTGAAGGGAGGAATAAAAAGCTGCAGATACTGAAGAAAGCTGCAGAGACAGAGAGGAACCCAGAAGCTGAGAGAGAAGGCCCCAGGAGCTAGAAGCTGAAATCAACAAACAACAGCCACTAAGAGGAAGCCAATGTAGCCAGAAGCTGAAAGAAAGAGGACTGGAGACACCAGCAGATTCTGCCTTATGCACAATTGCCCACAGCTGCAGCTCTCAAAGAAAGGATCTCCTGATAATGACTTGATTTGGACACTTTCATGGCTTCAGAACTGTAAGATTTTAGCCAAATAAATTCCCATTGTAAAAGCCAACTCATTTCTGGTATATTGCTCCCAGCAGCTTTTGGCAAACTAAAACAATCTTCCTACAACATTTTACTGAGCTATACAATGAGAGGTTTTGTATTTCATTCTGAACCTTCTTCTAAAGCAAAGGTCCTCAGGTTTCTTCAATTTCCATCCTTTCTTAGAAAAGAACCATGGCTTTAAAAGCTGGGCACACAACACAGCAGAATAAAACCTAAATTTTCCAGACTCTTTTACAGCTAGATTTGGTAGTATGACCACATTGTTGCGAAGAGATGAAAGTATGTGTGTTCTGTGCAACTCTTACAAAGTATCTTTAAAGGGAGAGAGCATAAATTGCATTCTAGAAGGATGGTAGTGGTCATGTAGCTTTTGAATCTTCCAATATTCCAGCATAAAACAGAAAAAGCAAACTGGTCAACAAAAACCCATATCAAATATCTGCCAAAAATTATGTGGCAAAGTTTCCTCAAAAATTTTCAAATAAGAGTTCAAGGAAATGAACCAAAAGTTTTAAGACCTGCACGGCCTTGACTTCAGTTTCAAGACTTCATGGCAGGATATTTGCACAGGAGGAGTCAGAGATAAGCAATATAGAACCTGGTAGTCCTGAGAGCTAAAAACAACCAACCAAACAAAAACAGGCATGAGCTCCAAAGTGCCACAAGCAAATTTGGTCACAGCAGCTGTACCTGAGAGGGAATTGTACTTCAGTAGCAGGTAAGTATAAGAGATCAACAGTAAAATCTAAAGAGGTTACAACTATCTGTTGCCAAGGACATCTCAAAATCAACCCAAGCTCCATTCCAGGGAAGCCTCATAATGAGGAGAATGCCGGGGGAATAGAAGCCAAATTTAACCAGATGTGGGCTAAAGAGACAAAAGGGGGGAAAAGGTGCTGCTAAAAGTTGGGGAAAGAAACAGAGCCAGGAAATGTCTAAGAAAAACGCTCCACATTCTGTTTCTCCTTTATTTTTGAAGAATATTTTCTGTGATATTTTTTTTTCTTCCAACACTTTATTTCCCTCCTTTTTCTTCTTGCTTGTGTGATTTACAACTGTAAATCTGCTGTAATTCTTATCCTTGTTCTACTATACGTAAGGTGCTTCCTCCAACCTGCCCCATCTACCTCCAGCTTTCAAGATTTTCTTTGTCTTCAGTTTTTTTTTAGTTTGAATATATGTCTAAGTTTTTGTTTTGTTTTGGTTTCGTTGTGTTTGTTTGTTTGTTTGCTTTTTTTAAATCCTACTTGGTTGTTCTCTGAGCTTCCTGGATCTATGATTTTCTCTCTGCCATTATTTGGAAATTTCTAGGACATTACTACTTCAAATATTTTTCTTGTCTATCTCTTCTCCTTCTGGTATTCCAATACACATATCTTAACACCTTTTGAAATTGTCCCAAAGTTTAAGGCGTTCTTCAATTCTGTTATTTTGTTTTTGATGTCTATCATGTCCTTTTAATTCTTTCTTTGATTTCCATCTATCTGATTATATTACTCATTTGTTTTGCCGCTGTTATTCTATATTTTTACAATCACTGAAATCAAACTTAGTTCTAACTAATAAAATTAATTTCTGTTATAATTAATAATTAAAGGAGAGTTCTTGAAGTTTACATGGAAACTTTCTGTCTTCCTTGAAATGTGCACATATGGCTAATTTAAACAATAAATTTCTCACATTAAAAAATAACTTCCTTAGCAATATTTTATAGAAAGGGAATTAAAATGCATAACATAAATAAATGGTAAACTTTGATCAAAAGAGTAAGAAGGTGAAGAGGAATAACACTGCATATCAAGAGAAAAATATATTATTCAAAATGCATATCTTTGAGAGTAGAACCATGGTGAAGAAGCTTTTGCAAAAGAAGCAAGAAAAAATGGATCGATGTTAATGTTAAAACAAGTAACAACATTTAGAACATTTATGTGATCAGAAATTACAAACAAACAAACAAACAAACAAACAAACAAAAAACACAGCTTAATAGAATTAGGCAGACTTCAAAGTATATTGATGTTGTAGTCATAATTGGTCCCAATGAGAAAGAATAAATCAATGTGGTTACCTAGAAAGCAATTCAGTGCAACATATATTTTAAAAATAGCTACAGGAGATAAAAAAAGATCTCACTACCATGATCAAACAATGATGATTGAATATCCATATGAGAAGATGGTCAGAAAGCTAAAATAAATACATAACTGAGGCTTTCAGCATATCATAAAACAGAAGTACTTAAAAAATAGTGGTCTGAATTATAAGTGAAGTAATAGAATAAAAAAGGAATGCTAAAATAGTCTAATTATCTAATAATATTATAAATTATATAACACATAATAATAAAATATTAAAATGTTATTTTTTTCTTCTCTGTGAAAGATAATAACCTTTTAAAACTGGGAATTATATACCATAATTATTATAAAGACATTGAATTCAAAAAGCAGTAAAGAGATAATAAAGTGCATCAAATATGAACAAGTCTATTCTAGAGCCAAGGAAATTTCATTTCATGACAACCAAAGTACTTATAAATGTGAATTCTAAATCACTATTGTTAAACATGGATAACCTATGCACAGTGGTAGACAAATTTCCCAAAAAATGGATTTGGGCAATGTTCAATCTCTCATTCTCAAGTGCACAGACACATGAATTTGCTACGTATCTGTAATCATATCACATACAGTTTTATAGTTTTCTTTACTTATTATGAGCATTTCTCTATGCTATTTAAAATTTCTCAAAAGTATTTTTAATGTCTGCATTTTCCTTTTTGATATTCATAATTTATTTAGCAAAGTAGAAGATCCTGTGGTGAATTCCTTCAAGACAAGAAACTTAGCCCCCAGCTGCTGGGCATGTTGGTAAGGGCTTGTTCTCTGATGTGTCCATCTCTGGAAAGGACGTTCAGCCCAAGAGAGTTGCTTTGCCCAAACGGCACACCCTTTCTGGGCACAGTTTGCATCTAATGACTTTTCATTATCAGATATAAAGTGTCAGGACTCTTGCTTTCAGGTAGAACAATTTAGGAGTCATTCCAGCTCCAAAACACTGTGGAATGAGCTGATGTTTCCATTATAATTTTCTTCAAAAACTCCCAGTTTAACGTCCTTTGCTTCACCTTCCTCATAGGTGTTGATCTGAGGGTACTATCCAATCACCTTCTTGTACATAAATCCACCTTTCAGGATCTGTTTCCCAAACTCAACGTAAGAAAATGACCTTTCCCCTACATGGTAGATATTGAGAGTTGATTACCAAATATGTATTTATTCTACAAATCTCTCAAGTATGTGATGCCTCCAGTGTCACTCACATGCTCTAGGTGCAGATATATGGCAGAATAATGAACAAATCGAATATTGCTTTCCTGATAGGGATGTTAGCTCATACTTCTTACACTGTCTTCTTTCTTTTCTTGACTCTAATGATGCCTCAACACCTGTAAGGGAAGAATCCTTTAGCAATCAGGAGGCAAATAGTCTAATGAGAGCAGAAATATGCAAAGTGCTTCAGTCCCTTACAAGATTGGTGAATTCCTTACCCTTGGATTTCTAGTGATTTTAGAAAATAAGTTCCTATTTGCTTAAGCCACAGTAGTAACAGTATCTGTTGCAAAAGACTGAATAAAGTTATAACTGAGACCGTTTATTTTTAGATATTTGTTTCAAGCTTTTTTATGACTGGAATTAAAATGGTGTTGAATTATTTGTGGCCATGAATCTGTTTATGCATTTATTTCCTCATGATATCCCATTAAATATAAAATGACAAAGTACAAGTGTATAAACATTTCAATGTTTCTAAATATGTAGCGCCAAAAATGTAGATTGTAACAATTTATCCTACTTTCTGAAATCCATTTGAGTTCCCACCTCGGAGAACCATTGTCAACATTGAATATTACCAGTAAAATTGCTAATTTGATGGGTGAAAAACTCTCATAATTTCAAATTTGAAAATCCATATATTAATAAAGTTAAAGTTTTGTGATGTGTTTTGGACTATCCTGAGCAATCATTCATTCATTCAATATTCAGTGCCATATATGTGCCAAAAACTGTTCTAGTCTCTGGGGTTACAAAATGTGTAATATATACACAGTCCCTGCATTATGGAGCTTATATTCTAATGGCATAGAAGAAACAAAAAGTAAATAATATGACATATAAGTTAGAGATAATAAATTAAAGATAAATGAAATAGTGCAAAATGATACATCATGATGAAGAGGAGTTTTTAGCTATGGTAATTATGGGAGATATTTGATCAGAGACTTGAACATAATAGAGGACTGAAAACAATGAAGTTATGGGGATCTAGTGTTCTTGGCAGGAGAAACATTATGTGTAATACCATGAGATAGAAATACACTTCCCTATATAAATTTAAACAAAAACAAAAAAACAGTAGCAGCAGCAACAACGAAAACAATGACAAAGTTTTTTACGTCTCAAACAGAGCCACGAGGCAAGAGAATGGAAGGATGTGAATTCAGACAAAGCCCAGGTCACAGAGAACATTATATGCCCTGTAGCTACTTGGGCTCATTCTGTATGGAATAAAAAGGCATTGGGTGATTTTGAGCAAAGGAATAACATTACCTAATTTATAAATTAAAAATAAAGTTCATTTTGTTTGCTATTTGGAGGCCAATAAGGGAGAAATTGCAGTAGTATAAGCATATGATGATGGTAATGGCTTGAAAAAGACTGGTCGAGTTTGAACATGGAGAAGTAGACAAATTTGAAATTTATTTTGAAATATTGTTGATTAATAGGACATAAGCTATGAAGTAAAGTGAGGATTCAAAAAATAACAGCTAAATATTTGCTTTCAAATTTTACTATGATAGGAAATTTTTGGAATTTACAGAAATGGGGGAGAAATAAAAATTTATTTTTTCACATAGTATGTATTTTCATATGTACTCTATGGATAGTTAGAAATCTCAAGTGGGCAGTCAAATTTTAAAAAGTTTAGAATTCAGTGGCAAGGTCAAAGCAGTAGATATAAATTTTAGAGTCATCATTGTATACAGGCTTTCCAATGCCATTAGACTTGTATGAGATTATCTAGAGAAAGTAATTGTCAATAGAAAAAAGGAAGCTATGGAATTTATCTTAGAATACTACAAAAAGTTTAGAAAGTCAGTATCCAGATAAGTGAAGTCTTCCTATACTTAGGTCTTGGGGGATTCCTAAATGATGGCTCCTGGCTTCATTTAGATGAGCTGGCAATCTTAAACTGGGCTAACACCAGGCTACTAGCACATAATATACTTAAACGGTTTCTCTGTGTTTTAACAACCAGACACCAATTAATCTTGAAGATGGTGCATATAGGCATACCAATTTATTTGTTAATGCATTTTTATGGGAGTTATTGCAAGAAACTGGAACCTGTCCTGACTGAGAGCATTTGATGTCATTAAAAACCCAATAAGATTAATGAATAAGCAGTACATAAAAGTCCAAAGTCCAATATAACAATATTGGATAATATAAACACCACAATATATTTGACACATTCTTATTTCTTTTCTAATAACTCTTACTAGGCACATATTGCTATTTCTGTTATAGGGATAAAATTCATATAATCAGTTATCTAAAACTGAAGAGAATCATTCCACACTGAAAACCTCTCTCTCAACCTCACTCCCTCTCTCCCTTTCCCTAACTACCACAGTCCCCATTTGCTATTTGTTTCTGGAAGGGAGTCAACAAAATATGGAAATGAGATGGGTGGTGGGATTTAAAGTAAGGTTCTCACACTCCAGAAAGGGCACAGAAACCATCCTGTGGTTGCAGAAAGAAAATATGTCATTTGGAATTACCAATTTTGAGGTACTTATAATTAAATGATGCATTAATGCACAATACATGTATATAGTTTATAAATGAAAACAATTCTTACATGGGGTGCATCATCTTTTTTTTTCCTGATGGAGTACACTATCAAAAATGTTTGAAGACCAATAAAGTAGACATGGTTGAGACTTAGCAATATGTCTAGATGTGTCCTGAATTAGTCATTTATTCTAAAGCCCTTTCTGAGTTCCCCTAATCATCTATGTGATCCTGCTTTTGGGCGAGGACTTTTGTTGAGATAAATAAAAGAATCCCCAGAGACCATAGCGAAGGAGACAAATGCAATGAGCTCATAAAAATAGAGAAGCAGCAAATGGTATATGAAACATTGTATATCCAGAAAATATCAACACATTGTTAAACTCAAGTTTTTTAAGTTTAATATTAGTATTATATCAGAATTTTCTTACTACAGTCACTGAAAACCATGGGCATTAAAATAATATACTATTGCCTCTTGAGTTTTTCTCTTGTGTAAGACTTTTTATTTAACATTTTTCACCAAAAATCATTGGATATTGGATTTCATTCATCCATCCATTCGTTCATACATTCATTCAACAATGCTAGGTGCTGGCAATAAGTATGAATAAGCCTCACTGTTTTCAGTGAGTTTAGAGGCCAGGCAGGAAGACTACGCAGTATTTGTATTTATGAATAGTATTTGTAAAACAACAGCATTTATAAATAACATTTATGGTAATATTTATGAATAGTATTATTTATACTTTACATAATGTCAACATATGGAAATATGAATTTGAAAGCTACAAAGTCAACTTCAGCATCATTACAATTTAAGCAAATCAAAAGAGCTGTTCAGAAGCCAAAAACTTGAGGAGTTAATAGATTTACTAACAAAATAAATATGTCAATACAGCTTAAATGAGCTGTTTTTAAAAAAACTCTGCATTTTCCATTTTAAGTTTTATTTGAAATGAATTATATAGGAACTGAGACACAATCATTTTACCTGACATTTTGTATATAATTCTATATATCTGATATTATTAAAGCATTTATTTGCTTTTTAAAAATTTATTTTATTTTATTTTTATTTTTGGGAGTTTTTTATTTTGCTTGCTTTTAAAATTATATTGTGTTCTGTTATAGATCAAAGAAATTCACAATGTTTTTTTAAAATCACACAGAAGACTTATGAGAAAAATTTTTTTAAAAGTTGAACCAGTGTAAGTGGAAATGCTCAATTCTTAACCCATAATCCTAAAGCATACTACACTAGAAGGGATCATATTTTCAGGTATAAAGCAAAGCAAAGAGAGATCAAAATAGTCAAAGTGTAAGAAAGGTAATGGCCAATATCCATAACATTATGTTAATTGATTTTTCCTACAGAACAATATATATTTATACTCAAAATCGATTAACTTAATTATCTGTAAGGAAAACTAATACTTATATTAATGTTTATCTTGCATTTTTGGGATATTTGTAGGTGTTGATATGAAGGAGAAAAATAAACATTTAAGACATCTGCTTTTCTTTGTAAATATGGGAAACTAAGAAAGGAAGAAACAATACTTGAATGTATACACATAATTTTTTGCATCAACAAGATTTTCTTAGGTACCTATAATTTAATTAATATGGTTCCTTGAAATCCTGGCACAAATTTTATTATTTTATGATATATATTTGAAATAATGCAATGAATCTGTGAATTTATTAATAATTGTAAAGTTAATCTTTTTGTCATGATCTTTATGTAGTATTTGGATTTTTAGCTCAAAATATTTTCATAAAGAATAGAGAAAACAAAATAGCTATCATTTCCTATAAGATACTACTTAAACTTTACCTCCTCTTGGGAATCTCACCAACCAAGATCATCTGAGTTATGATAGGATTGATCATTTTTCATTCCTTATCAACGTTTAATGTAGTTTGACCATATTATCAAGGAATTTCATTTTGTTTTACTTGTCATATTATTCCTTAACACTTTTTTGTACTAATGTAATTAGAGATTTGTAATGCTTGATTTCATGTGTCAGCTTGGCAAGGTTATGGTGTACAGGTATTTGGTCAAACAATGTCCTAAATTTTGCTGTGGAGGCATTTTGTAGATGTGATTAGCATCAATAATTAATTGACTTAAAGTAAAGGAGATTACATTCAATAATGTGGCTAGGTCTCATCCAACACTTGAAGGTCTTTAGAGCAAGAATTATGGCTTTCAGAAGAAGAAATTCTGAATCAAGACTACACCATCTACTCTTCATTGAGTTCCAGTTTTTTGGCCTCCCCTGCAGATTTCAGACTCAAGACTACAAAATCAGTCCTACTAGAATTTCCACCCTGCCATCCTACCCTATGGATTTCAGGCTTGTGAGCCACCACAATCTCATGAGCCATATTTGAATCATTAAAATAAAAAAAAAAATCAGTGGCCTGGGACAACTCGATAACCACATGCAAAAGAATAAATTTGAACTCCTGCCTTATACATAAACAAAAATTAACAGAAAATGTAACGATGACCTAAATGTAAGAGCTAAACTTGACACTCTCAGAAGAAAACATACGAATAAAATCTCTGCCAGATTGGCAATGCATTCTTAGATATGGCACTAAAAGTATGTTCAACAAAAGGAAAAAATAGATAAAGTGGACTTCATAAAAATTAAAAACATTCATGTAAATCATAATGAAGTGGCTTGAAGCTGTATGTATCCCAGAAAATCATGTTCTTAAATCTAACCTATTCCTAAGGGTGTGAACTCATTGTAAATTGGATGCTTTTATGAGGTTACTTCAGATAAAGTGTGACCCAGCCCAATTAGGATGGGTCTTAATCTTACTGCTGGAGTCCTTTATAAGCAGAGTGAAATTCATACAGACAGAAAGCCACAGGATGCAAGAAGCTGAACCCAGAAAGGAAGTGACAGACCAGGAAACACTGTCATGTATCTTTCTATGTGACCAGCTTAGGACCCCAAGAGTCCCAACAGCCAGCCCCAAAACACCAGCGTCTTCAGGGAGAAAGCATAGCCTTGATGATGCCTTAATTTGGACTTTCTTTTAGCTTCAAAACCAAAACAAATAAATTC